>JXTC01000843.1:34928-67682 GCA_002914845.1 Trema orientale
CATCGAAATTTTATCGAATATGTGACAAATTGCGTCGAATTTCGACTTTGGTTAACAAGCTGAATTGTATCTCATTCGTTTTGACTTCAAATTTTAACCCCAATATGCACAGTAATATAATACATGCACAATACATCAGCTACTCTATCCTAAATAAAATTATCTACAAAAATGAGCAAAACTAACAACTATACAAAAATTAATAATATACACCTATAACTCTATATTCTGGTAGAATAAATCTACACATAATTTGTCTCTTGAATGTTGTATAAGATCATCAACAACGTTGGACACTGGAATGCCGGCTAACAGACATTCCAAGTACTTTACAACAAAACCGCCACGATCTCCACTACAAAGGCAAATAATTCTAGTTAGTGTCAAAATAACCAATTGAAGAAATGTTTGTTTATCCTTATATTGTATTTAATTACCTTTTCGCTATTTGTGGCACTACATCGGGAGGTAACCTTCTAACATCAAAATCACGAGATTTCGTCGTAATCAAGATCATCGCGATCAGCGACTCCTTCTACATTCAGTAGAAAGTATGGCAGCATCTTCATCATTGGACGCATGGCTTCCTCGACACGTGCATCATTATATAATACTTGGTCAGAGTCATATACCATGAGCATATCTGCAGGAAGATCAATCTACACAAGAACCCAATGATTTGAACCGATGTTCAAGGGATAGTAAACTTTGTCAACCTCCTCCCACCCACGTTGAAAATTATCTGCATCTCCTTTAGCATAGTCCATAAGCTGGTCATCCCACTTAAACTTCGCTTTATTAGAGGTTTTTCGGAATGTATCCTACCGACCATTCATGCATGCAATGTAGACCGTGTCTGCAAGGGCGACCTTATTTCTATAAGTTCTTGGAAAAAGCCAAAGGCGTTCTCGTATCAGCTGAAAAGCCGCGTTAATATACTGCAAATAGAGAGAATACAATAACTTTTAAGTGAATATAGAAAAGGATTTCAGAATGAAGAAAGAAAAATTTAATTATAAATCTAATTACCTCATCTGAAAGCCACTTCCAACGGGTCTGCAGGTCGAAGAAGAATCCAGTAGTAGCAGCACCAGTGGGAAGCTGGATTGGTTTCCGGTTATCAATAAGTCCTGCAAGCCATTTCCTAAATGTATCAAGTTATTATTTTTTTTTTTTTCAATTTTTCGAAATGGGTTTAGTTTGCATGGATCGTTAACCTTGAACTTCTTGTTCGGTAGATCGGTATAGTCAATGAGTCTCTTAGATCGTTGGGCGACCCATTTCTTCCTCTCAAATTTAACTGCACCCACCTCAGCTGGTTATACCTCTTTCACTCCCGCAGTTTGTTGCTCTTCAAGAGTGTGCTCTTTAGTAGGAGTCCATATGACAACATCTTCACTTGGCTGACACCTTTGAGGAAGGACATCTGATTGGATGGCCTCAGATTCAGAACCAGTTGGCTGCAAATGTGCTTTGATTTCCTCCATCGTCTTCAACAACCTATCAAGTTTATCATTGACAATCACCTGGTTCGCCTTTAGTTCAGTCTGGGTTGCCTTCAACTTAGGATAGAACTTATTTGAACGAGGCACGTCATCAAATGATTCCTCCTCTACTTCGTTTGTGGGAGCATCAAAGATGCCCGCCTCCTCTGCAACTCGCTTTGCTTCAGCCGCCTCCTTCTTGTTCTCGTCCTCATCCTCAACATCAATACCCTCTTCCTCAACTCCAGTACTGCCGAGGCTATGGTGTGGATCGTGATATATATTTTCATAGAATTCTTTCTCAGCCTCCCGTAGATTCAATAACGCTTTTGTGACAAGCTGCAAGATACTTCAAAATAAAGTTCAATCAACTTATAAATTTATAAAATTAAATATATAAAATAGAATCAATTTTCCGGACTTACTTTCTTAATCTTGAATACATCAATAAAATCCTTCACTGATGGTGTTTTATTGCTTGTTCATGACAGCATCTTTGAGAATTTGATGCCAAGGTTCTCAGAAAATGCACCAGTAAGCTTGGAAATAGCCTCATAAGCCCAATACTATAAAGCAATGCTAAACCCATAGACTGTGTATTGAGCTTCATTCGCCTTCTTATTCTTTTTCATCTTCTAAAGGTAGTTTTCCCTCTGATACATCATGTCACTATTCAAACTAGGAAACGTTCTCTCATAAGATCGCCTTCCCCATCGATAATTAAAGAAATCCTCCCCATTCTCCACAAAAGAGAGCATATCCATCAGAATCTTGGTGCTTGACTCCTGTGCCATCAAGAGCCCATCTACCAAGTAGCACAACCCCAACTTCCATACGTCCTCCTTCTCCTCACAATTTAAAAATGCAGCTTCTAATTCACCGGATCTCACATTAGCTTCATTATTTAGGTATGTCTCCCTGAGCCTCATACTACTAGACATAGATTTGTACTTCACAACGTCCAGATCTTTGCCAAAGTTTAACGCCGTTATCAACGCAAACTCACTAAGCCCGGATCTCAAGTTGCTATCCCCAATGAAAAACTGCAACTCCGTCGAGTTTTTGGATTTCACCTTCCTCAACAGTAGTTAGTGTATAAGTACTCCCGACGCTTGCATTGGAGGAGCAAGAAAAAACTGCTTAAACGGACATTGCTTTGCCCTCTCTAACAAATCATACTTCTCAAATCTCTCCTTAATCGTCGACATCACTATTATTCTTGATATAGTGACCCTTCCAGGAAAGTGTTCCTCAAGGAACTTTGACTTTTGGTTCTGCATTAGAGGAACAAAGTAATTTAGACAAAAATTTTACAAATTTAACATATATCAAAAGCATCTAAATTATGTCGAAATATAGTCGAAACGCATCGAAATAGGTCGAAAAGTGATCGAAATGTCGTCGAAATTTCGATCATTTTGATTTTGACGACATTTCGATTGTCATCGAAAAATCCTACAGAAACTATCTCAACTAGCTAGGAGGTCGAAATTATCCATCGAAAATCATCGAAAAATAGAGCACGTCGAAATGGAATCGAAAATTAATCGAAAACTATCGAAAAATGATTAACTACTAGCTACTAGAAAGGGTCATCGAACTGTCATCGAAAAATAGTCGAACTAACATCGAAAATTTAGAGCAGCCTTATTTTAAAATGTCATCGAAAATGTATCAAAATTTTAGCACTATTCATCGAAACCCTATCAAAATAAAATCGAAACACAATCGAAATAACATCGAAAGTTTATTTTACCTATTTTAAAATATCATCGAAAATATATCGAAATTTCGACTCTGTTAATCAAAAAACTATCGAAATAACAGTGAAAACACGTCGAATTCACGTGATTTTCCGGTACTATTTTCAGCCATACTCATCAAAATATGATCGAAATTTTAACGAAATAAATCGAAAATGCACCGAAAAGATGTCGAAATAAAGTCGAAAATTACGTCATACAAAAATTTAAAAAACCACTATCTCATAAACGAGAAATTATCTAACTAAATCAAAATATCAACAAAAAATTTCTAAATTGGCTTCTACTGCAAATGCCCTAAATTCAAAAAAATAAAACCCTCAAATCATATTTTGCTTATCTTCTTTTGGGGACTCATTTTTCTCAACGTAATCCTCAATAGTGAGAGAGATTTACGATAGACGGAACGATGAGTTTTCATCTTTTTCAGTTTATGGCACGACAGGTTCTTGGCTCTTCAGAGAAGGAGACGAAAGTGAGAGTTTTCGTCTTCCTCGGTTGCTCTTCAGACGATCTGAGACGACGGGTCTTCAAACGGCAGTAGTGACGGCGATTTGAGAGAGAGAAAAATGAGAAGAGTTTCAGAAGGAAGTATGACAGATACTCCTTTGAAAGTGAGGCATATTTTCTCTTAGGTGTTAGTAAGGATATTTTCGTCCACAGACATTTTTCAAATATTTTTTAACTTGTGTATATGGGCCAAAATAGGGGTATTAGGGAGCATATTTGGCCTAATTTCTCTTTCTCTCTTACCAATTTACCATCTCATTTTCTGTAAAATCTTCTCTTTCCTCTTTTGTGAGTAGTCTCCTTCACCCTTATTAAACGTGGTCATATTTACTAATCCACGAGAAAGGAGGAGAATACAAAAAAATGAATAAGAAAGACTAGATTCTCATATGATAAGAAAATATTTTTCCTTTTCTCATTCCTTTGCTCTCTATTACAAATTAGTAAATGCCTATATTATTATTAAATTATGAAGAAAATTATTTACGACCAAAAAAAAAAAATACTAGAAATTAAATCTAATTTTTTTTTAATAATGAAAATAAGTTATAGGAATCATACTAATCCTCCTACTCTTTTAGCATAGAGAATAGATACAATCACATATTTCCGTCAAAAACAAAAATAAAGAGATAATGAATGGCCTCTTATTTTAAGAACTTAAAACCATATTAAAAAAATTCTAAGAACCTACACGTTTAATTTAATTTAGCATGGGATTCGAATCATATTCTATAAATCTAAAAACAATTTTTATATAGAAAGTTGATAGGATAATAAGATAAAACAATTTATCCATTTTAATCTTTTATATAAAAGAAATTTCTAGATTTGTAATATAGGATTCGAATCCTACCTCAAAATTGTGAACATTCCGGATAAATAAATAAACTATTAAAATGTTCTTACTACTTTCTCAAAGATTTACGAAGCCAAATTTCGCAAGAGCCAGAACTTAGGGACAAGCACTCCTCCGGTAAATCTTTACCCCAAGATCAAAATAAGGTGCATAAACGAGTGGCATCCAAGAATTGCAGCCTTAATATCAAATAATTCATTTAATAAGAAAACTAATGTGAAAACAACAAAATCGGATATATTTTTATCATGTTCCGTCAATCTCCATAGACAGCTCTACCAGAAAGTGACACCATAGCGGCAATCAGAGTTTTCTTAACTTATTTAACCAGGGTAGCATTCCCATAATCCACAGCCTCTTTTGTACGGCCTTAAATTGAGTCAAAATTTAGACATATAAAACCTAAGTCATCTTTTTGTTTGTTGTCTTCAGTTATCAACAACCTCAATGAGAGTTGGCTCATAGTCGCTAGGTGCCTCAAAACCATGCAGATTCATCACAGTCGCAGCCACATTGGCAAGCCCGCCATCGGGAACATCGTTGCGGAACCTAACACCAGGTGCCAGTCCTGGGCCTCCAATTGCAATAGGCACCTAAAGAAAGAGATCCAGACAACCGTTAAAACCTGTTAAAGTAAACATTCAATAGGCTACATTTATAAGTCTGAACTGTATCATGTGTCAGTATTATCAGAATTTGATCAGGCAGATCAGTTGACAAAATCCCAAGATCAAAGTCAAGAATCCAGCCCAAGTTATAAAAAGGAAAGTTGGAAACCGTTCATAAACCTCTACAATTTCTACCATTGAAAACCATCCAAAAGGCCACCCAACTGATGTGTCTCAGGATGACCTAAAGTTTCATTACTGTGCAACACATTCATCCACCAATTAAAACTCAAATGATTTCCTGTATACTTTGCAAAAAGAGTTGAATGAACTTACAGGCTGAAGAGTGTGAGAAGTGAGTATTTGAATTTGACCATTCTTGTCAAGAAGCGGTTTCCCTGACTTGTTTCTCTTCACCATGTCTTCTGCATTTCCGTGATCTGCAGTGACAACATAAATACCACCAACTTGCTCTATTGCATCAAGGATCAACTGCAATCACATATCAGCGCGTCACAGTTTATAAATGGCAGTAAATATGGATAAGAAATATGGAATTAGGCCATGACTACTTAAAGCTTCTACCCCCAAAAATAGCAATAATTAATCCCAAACCAGGCCAAAAAATGCAAATAATATGAAATAGTGCCTCTAAGGCCACCAGAAAAAAGCAGCAAGTAGCTGCCAAAGAAATGGGTGCTTCTAGGGTGGTGGTGACAGTTAGCTGAGGGAGAGTCTCCCTTGTCAGGGCTTTAGTCCGGGTGACTTTAAACATCAAATAAACATATTAGTGGAAATTACTGCCACAATTTTTTTTTTGATAAGATACCTATTTTGTCTCCCTGGGACTCGAACCATGACCCAACCCTCATACTCAAACACACCCCTGAATCCCAGACCAACTGAGCTAGCCCCAATTGGTAAAATTACTGCCACCATCACTCTTTCTTATGCTAACTTTTCCCATTGATCTAGGGAAAATTCCAAAAGAGATGAATTAGGTTATTCATTAGAAAACCTTGAAGAAATTATATTAAAGTCAATATTTTTTTTATCTTAATCTAGAACAGCCCTACAGTCACAAGTGAAATTGTCAGTACAATTCCTTTCACTTTTTCAAACTTAATTTCAATAGTAAAAATATTTACAGATAGTGTACCTTAACAGCATCATCAGCAGCCTTGCAAGCCACAACTGTAGCTTCAATATCACCTGTATGTCCCACCATGTCGCCATTCGGCAAGTTGACGCGAACCTAATGAACCATGTGAAAAAACATATTGAATGAACATTTTGTTAAATCTAAACTATATTTTTATCCAGTGACAAGATATAAAATACCTGTTGGAATTTCCGGCTAAGTATAGCATCCCTTGCCTTCTCAGCAATCTCCACAGCCTTCATCTTTGGTTGGACATTAAATGTGATTCCACTATCACTTGGGATCTCAACATATTCTTCCATCTGAGGGTCAAAATATCCAGAACGGTTTCCATTCCAAAAGAAAGTGACATGGCCAAATTTAACGGTCTCACTGTTCAGGGAAAAATTGGATGAAAACAAGTGAGTCATACAAGAAGCTATTAAAATTCAAGAAAAATAGCTCAGAGACAATCAACTTTGGAACCCTATCCCAGGTTTGGTTGGTATATACTGAAAGTGACAGGTTGTTCACAAGTTTCTTATCATATAAGTACAAAAATTCCGAGATGTGCAGACAAAAAGATACATGTTATAAAGTGCTTGTATAAACCCATGTACCTATGTATGAATGAAATGGTTCAAACATCTAGATTTATATCCAAATAACTAAGTCACTTTAGCCAATCTATTTGGTAAACCAGAAACATTTGGCACTAGACATATAATTAATCCTAGGACTTCTTCACGTTAAATAGCGAATAACAAACACTATCATTGAATAAAGTAATCCAGCACTAGAATTCCATCGAATTTCAGACTCCAATAAATGTCAGAATGACAATATTCACCTTTATCCTGCAAGTGAACCAAAGTGCATCTTTGGAATAAACTCCCAAAGAAAAACATCCCTATTGCATGTCAATGTACAACAAATTTTTAACTTGGTAATAACAAATTATGTGTTTATACATAGCAAAACATCCCTACTGCTTGTGAAGTAATACAAAATATAAACCTGATAATTTCTACCACACAAGAATGTGAATCAACACAAATACTTGACTTGGTAACTGCTTACCTGCAAGCAAAAGTGCGGACACCATTGTGCACCAGATATTCACCAGATGTTCTATCTATTTCAGGAGGAGAAACAAGGTAACGGCTAGGAAGCTTCAGCTCACCATCATACTGAAGCATACCAGCATAACGGATTTTAGGGAATCTAACTCGATCAAATTTGTCAAAATCTTCATATTCAAGTGCCTTCGCAATCATAACCATTCGATCAGCTCGGAAGTTGAATGTAACAACAGCATCACCATCCACTATAGGTCCCACAGGCTTTCCATTCTCGTCAACAATAACAAAAGGAGGGAGGTACTGGTCACTAGCATTGGGCTCCTGTCTCAATTTCTTGACAGCTTCAACGGCATTTCTGACCTTGTAAGGAGCTTCACCAAGCACGTGGGCATCCCATCCTCTTTTCACAACATCCCAGTCATTCTGCATATATTTGATCACCATTGCTACAGTTAAGTACTTCATCACAAGTGAAACTTTATTGACTAGCACTAATAAGGCAGAAACATATATTACTAGACTAATAACGAATGCCCCTAGAGTCAAAGCAAAACTTTGTTGACTAGCCTTGATAAAACAGAAACATATATCAATATCGAAGGCCTCATCTAGTTATTAACTTGATCAATTTGAACTTTATATAATACTGTTTCGAAAAATGAAATTTGGGATCCAAAAACAAAGAATCATATTAACTTCTATGATGAAAAGTGTAAAAAAAGTCAACAGAACTCTACCTGCTTCTGACTCAGTAGTCAAGTCTTGGAAAAGACATGCCAGCATTTCAATGGGAACAATAACAGAAGCAACACATGACAAACAGAAAAAGGGAACAGAAGAAGTGAAACCAATACATTAATTTCAACTCTCATTGCATGGACCAGAACAGTAAACTCTCTTTCCACCAACAATACTGAGCACTGGTATGCCAATTTTCATGCGAACATGAGAACTAAATAAAACAAGCAGTGTGATCCAAAGCATAAGTTTTACTACACACCATATACGATTCAACAAACATATATAGAATATACAGCGTATACAAAACAATAAACATATCTAGACCATCAGACCGTTTATGGAAATATAAGTTAAAGAAAAATCAAACCATAGAGAAACAGTATCGTTATAAACTATAAATAAAGAAGCAAAATACAAAGCAATTGCAATTAACTAAATCCCAATACTGGCTACCACAGGTTGAAAGACCTCAAAGCTATAATATATCATACCTCATAACGATCCATTGTAACATACATACGACCACCACCAGATGCAATCTGTGCATCAACTCCTTTTTCACGTAGTTTTGCAAGGTCATTTTCAAGTGTTTCCACAAATCCCACACTTGTACCATCCAAGACATCACGGCCATCGGTAAGTACGTGGACGCGAATTCTTTTAGCACCGTGCTCGCTAGCTCCTTTAAGCAACAACTGCACCAAAAGGAAAAAGATAAAAAGTTAAAGAAAGTGGGGTGAAGGGATAATATTACTTAGGAGAAAACCATGACAAAATAGTTAAGCCCATCACCAATTGACAAACCTACCTGCAATTGATCAAGCCTGGAATGGACTCCACCATCGCTCAATAACCCAATGAGATGCAACGTGCCAGTTTCAAAAGATTCCTTGATATACTCAAAACCTTCTCCTTCATAAATCTTTCCAGAGGCAAGAGCACTGTCGACAAGCTTTGCTCTGAATTTTGGAAAGAAAAATGTAAATTAGGATTAAAAGGCACATCTTGGACAGGAAAAAGGAAGACGCAAATCGGTAAATTGTGTGTATATACATATATATATATATATACATATATATGTGTGTCTATATATATATATATATATATATATGTTAACTGTCTGGTCGTACTTACCATTTCTGAGTACTCATTCTTGTGATGAGAGTAAATTCAGCATGCTTTTATAAATTTTATCAAGAAAAATATATAGCAGTAATGGAAGAGCACTAAAACTCACCCCTGCGCGAAAATTCGTCCAGCACCAAGTGCGTTATGACCAACTTCACTGTTGCCCATATCATCTTCTGTTGGAAGCCCCACTGCAGTACCATGAGCTCTGACTAATCTCCATTTTTCAGGAGCACCCTTATCCAAATCAAACCCACTAGAGATATCAGATCAAGCACACAATCACCCGTGTCTAAAAATTAGCTCCCACCATTGAAGCATGGTGCCTACTCCTACCTTTATTTTTCTCATTTTTATTTTTATATGACAAAAGCGTCCAACTAGCAACAGTATTGGCCGGCGTTAATGAACAGTCATGGATGCTTTGTATTGAAGTTAGTTATCATAATACAAAATGCAAATTTTCTAATCGCCCAACTTCATGAAACTAGAAAATAATTTAAACTAAAATCCTCAAAAATCAAAACAGAGGACAAAATGGTCAGATAGACAGAGGTAGACTGGTACCAACCCACCCACATAGATCCGAATCTAATACACATCGCAAATATTAGATGCTCAAATGAAAAACCCATTTTATAAATCCATCCAAAAATAAGAAAAACAAGAGGAAAAAAAAGGTACCTGCTTAAGGGAATCCATGGTGGGTGTATCGGCGACATAGATGCAGTTGTACTGATCGGGATTGGCTTCCCCCCAGCCGTCCAAGACCACCATAGCCACGATCTTATCCTTAGGCAGCTTTGGGTGATCCGCCAATTTCCAGGAAACGCCTGGGCTCCCCATTTTCTTTAACTTTTTCTCACTGAAAATGTCCCAAAACACAGAGAAAATGAAAATCGATCATCGCCAGTTTCCCATCAACCAAACAGATTAAAATACAGAATAATATTAAATTTTAAATAAATAAATAATAAAATAAAAACAAAAAATAGCAGAGGCAAAGAGAAGAGAGAAACCACGTACATAAAACGAAATAACAAATCTAAAAAGGAAGAGCGAATCAGGACTTCTCAGGACGATCAACTACACACGTACATATATATAGGCGACAAAACCCATTTCCCATAGATTAGATCAGATCTCACGCCGTTGAATTGCCCTTGGTAGGGTATACGTGGCAACTGGAAGAGCGTCGGTGTGGTCCCTCTTTGTAATTTGGTGGTACTGGTTCTACGATAGTAATTTGGCCTTGGCCAATTAGAACCTCTGTTTATTATGCGTGGGTTGTAAAGTCGAGGATGGTCGACTCGAACTCGAAGGTCCTCGAGGACTGTTGTGTTGACCATATGAGTCATGAGACAAGAGGTAAGTAATGCACGTGAATGTAGGTTTTTTTTTTCTAAGGCCAATAAAATATATTTTTAATCAGAAAAGGCTTATGGCACCAATGGTCCCTAAACTATCATACATATGGCCTTTTGGTCCTTCAAGTTTCAATTATAGCACAAATAGTCCTAAATTTATTGATTTGGGGCAATTTGGTCTCTAAACTATTTAAATTGTAACTTGTTATTAAATTTATGGCTAAAAACACAGATAAAAAGCACGTTGTAGCATCTAAAAGTGTATTTAAAAGAAAATAAATTGAATAATCTGAAAGTGTATTTAAAAGAAAATAAATTGAATAAAAAGATTTAGAGAGAAGAAAATATGCATTTTCGTATTTTTTAGGTTCTTGAAATTGTAAATTTGTAGAAAATTTTTCTGTGATTGTTCATTTTTATTCTTGAAAATCCTAAATTACCTTCAAATATATTATGCCACCATATGCTTTTCACGTGTATTTTTGTCAAAAATTTAATAGCAGATTGTAATTTAGACAGTCCAGTGACCAAATTGCTACAAATTAGAAAGTTCAGGGATTATTTGTTCCACAATTGAAACTTTGAGGACTAAATTGCTATAGATCTGATAGTTCAAGGACAATTTGTACCATTAACCCAAAATAGTTTTTAATAGCTTTGTTCTTAGGCGTAATTTAATATATTTTTTTGAGGAAACTTAATAATTGTATAAAGAAAGAAAATTAAAAAACTATATTTTGTTCGAATAAAGTAGGTTGCTCAAAAGAATATTCGGGAATCATTTCCAAACGAAGGCACGGTTGATGCTTTTTCTCTTGTTTATTGTTTTTCAGTTTCTTTTCTTTACCTGGACAAATTTCAAATACTTGGAGCGTTTCACCTTTGGCTTATTGGCTAGAGAAGCTTTTTGTACAAGGAGGGGAAAACAAAAAGGAAACTATTATAAGATATTTTTATTTGTTTATTTATTTTTTACAGGATCTCTGCGTTTCTTTTTTCATAGGGAGGGCAGGGCATGGAGTTTGCTAGTGCCTGGGATGGCTGGGATGTCTCAGTAGACGTGGTGGAAACTGATTGTCTCAACACAGTGCACGAGATCAATTTGGGCAGAACTTCTCCTTCAGATAATGGTGTTATATCTGATACTGACATATTGTTTCTTTGTTAAGTGTTGGGAGTGTTTAACCAAAAAAAAAAAAAAGGTGTTGGGAGTGGTGTCACTTGCTGTTTTGTTGCTAGAGATGGTAATAATGCAACCCACACACTAACTAATTCTTGTCTCAATATCAGAAATATCGGATTGTATTGCTTTACTTATGGCAAATGACAAAGATTTTCCATTTTCTTTTTTTTTTTTGGAAAAAAAAAAAGTCAACTCTCAAAGATTTTCCATTTTCTTTTTTTTTTAGGGGGAAAAAAAAAGAAAGTCAACTCTCGGATTGCCTTTTTTTTCTATTGGATTGCATTTTTTTCTATTATTAAAAAAAATAAACAATTTCATTATATAAAGATTACAATAATACATCGGTTGCATAGAACCAATTATAATCACAATAAATAAATCGATTCATAAACTTGAAGGTAAAAGTCTATTAAATATCTCAAAGCAAAGGCGATCTCCTTGAATGATCTAGAAGAAAAACTCTATGAAGGATATAGTAGAATTATTCAATGGCTAGTTTTGATTTTTCACTATCTAAATTGGCACTTTAAATTGAGTCACTAAAAAACTTTATGTGAAATTCGATCCACTATGATAATAAATTCTTCAGATCTGAATCTTAAACGATACAAATCTAAATAATAACCACATTAATAAACCAAAAAATACCGACAAAAACTAAAACAATCACAAATCTAGATTTGGGTGGATTAAAAATACTATAGATAAAATAGGTAGACATCTATTTTCACATATAGAAAGATTATTTGAAAATAAAGTAAAAATAATAAAAAAAAAATAGAAGAACTCATACCGGAGAGATGAGAGATCTCCCACTCTAATAGGAGAAAGACATACTAAACTTTTTAAGAATAAAGAGAAAGAAAAGAGAGAAGACAACGTTTTGGTTCGTCATTTGAACAAACACATATAAATATATATGAGTATATTATAATTTGAATAAGAGATATTTGAACTATAATGGAATAGAATAAGTTATAATTCAAATGATAGATATTGGAATGTAATATTCAATAGTGGAATTGCATCCTTATTTGAAGAACAAAAGGTCTATTCGAATAGACCACTCGATCGGAAAAGCTGAATTGTTAAAACAAAAATTCATTTGAATGAGCAATTGGAGTAAAAAAAAAAACGGAAACTATTGTAACATACACCCCGTTCAATAGATTTGAGTATGGAATGGAAAAATAGGCAAAATAAATGGTCAGGAACTCCTGTTTGTTTCAACCATTCTCACATTCTCATTCTAACTTCTATGGTTATTTGTTTCAATAATTTCAGTTTTTCTACTCAAATGATCCATTCATCTTTGGAATAGTTTTGTTCTTTTTGAAATGAGAATGGAGGCCCCTCTTGTTTTTGAATATTGCATCCAATGTCTCACATTCAAATTATATCTTATTCAATTATATCTATTTAAATATGTACTCATTTGAATTTCCAATTGCATGTATACCATTCACTAAAAATATGGAAACTTTATGTAAAATATGAAGTCTATACGTATATTTTATATCAGCTTTAAATATTTAACTACATTTTTTCAATACTTCAATATATTTATTATATACAAATATATTAAATATTTATGTAGGCCACAAATGCAATCTCATTAGCGGAACTAGTCACATCCATATTTTGGCCAATATAAGTCATATTTAACTAATATAGTATTAGATAAACGTGACATGTATTAGCAAAATCATGACCGGTTCCATCAAGTGGACTACATGCAACTAAATATTTATTATATATATCATCTTTAAAGTGCAAATTTTATTATATGGCAGCTAATTAAACATATTTTAAAACTCGTTTAGTTAATCAAAAAAAGTTCAAATGATCAATAGACAAAACTCAACCAGTTAACAAACCTAACTAACTGGGAGAAAATTAGGGGTAACTTTGAAACTTTACAATAAAAACCGTTATAATACACAAAAAGAGACTATATATGCACCCCAAAGTGGTATTAACGCAACCTTTATTTTTCAAAAAAATTATTATATATTTATCCTTAAGTGAAAAGACCAAAATATAGAACTATATATACTATTTAATTAAACTTGTTCATTCTTAATAATTATATCCCGTATATTATAATTAAAAATATTTATTAAAATTTCTCCAAAATTATCCTATTTTCCATTCATATTAGTATTACTATTATTTTGAAATTCTTGTCCATCATTATTATTTAGGAAATATTGTTCATCAATTAAAGAAGATAACAATAAACTTTCATTTTCAAAGGTTATAACGAAGATGTTTAGCATCGAGCTATCAGAGTTCATGTATTCCCTGTAGAAACTTTTTATGGGGCAAATTCATATTGATAAATAGGAATTATTTATTATAATTCATTACAAAAAAAAGGACGCATATGCATTAACATATTGGCAACCCATTGAAGAGTTAGCTACAAAGATGTAAAGTGGGCATTTGATAAGATCACATGGGCTTTGTACGGGGCCTAGGCCCAGCTCGTATAAAATGTGCAACGGGTTAAGCCAACCCTTATTCCTATCAAGGAGCTCGACACGACCCACAGATCCAGCCACATTTTACGTGGATCTAAGTGAGTTGTGGCTATGTGGGCCGAATATGAACCTATACGGGCTAAAACGCGAGCTTAATTTCGTTGTTGTTATCTCTTTATTTTTTGTTAGATTAAAATATAAAAACTCATTCATATTCTTTTAAAATTTGAATAAATTAAAAATAAATAAAAATAAGTAAATAAATAATATTAAAAGCATATAAATGAAAAAACTTAATTAAGAATTTTTAAAAATTTTAATTAAAAAATATACTTAAAATTATATATAAAATGGCTAAATACATGCCTAATGTGAGCCTGCAAAAATATGGGCCGGGCTACTATATGTACCAGGCCATCTCAGACCCACATTAATATAGATATAGTGGAGTCGATACCGTACTTTTTCTTCGGAATATGGCACAGCTTATATTGACATCTCTAGCTATTTGTATGAGTGGAGACCTAATTTTCAACTTCATTTATATAGTTTTATATAAATATGGTATGCACATATATACATATAAAGGTACTTAAATGCTATTTATTAATTCTGATCATATCTTTCATTTAAATCATCATTTATATGTTCTTCATTTCTCTGCTAAACAATGCTTATTATTTTTCTTTTAAGTTTTCTATTTTTTTTGGCTAATGAACTTAAAAAAAAAAAAGTTTGCTATCGTAGTTACTTTTGTTTCTATTTTACAGCTATCAAGTAATATAAACTCGTATTCTGAATATATGTATATATATATAAATATTATTTGATATATAAAAACATCGATTAAATCAAATATTATTTGATTAAATTCTTTTTAAAATTAGTTTGTTTATTGATAAGGGTATATTTATAACTTTTATTTTATTTTTAAAATGAGTGTCTTATTGTCACTAGGGGTGTCAAAATTAATATGTGAATTAAATTGATGGGTACACAAAGAAAGGTTTATTTTAGGAATAATAAGGGGTGCCTGTAACACCACCGGGCCTGAGGCAAAAGTACTAGTTTAAAGGTACTTTTAGGCTCACAGACTACCACACCCATAATCTTCCTAGAGCATATCCGATATGGGACTTGGGGCATGACAATCTTCCTCCTGATAAAGGCATAGCGTTCTCGCTAAGGAGTCTATATTTTAAAGCCTATATGTAACCCACCAACAGTAAGGTATTTTTAGGCTCATAGGCCACCACTTAAATACTCATGATCTTTCCAGAGCATACCTGATGTATGACTTGAGGTATTACAATCTCCTCCTAGATAAGGGCCTAACGTCCTTGTTGGGAGGTCTACATTTTAAAGCTCATATTTAACCCCTATGAGCGGGTCTATATTTACCACAATTACGGCCCGTAGCAGCCTTTCAAGGCCCACATAAGTATAGATTGAGTCGGCTCTAATGCCAAATATAACATCATCGGGCCTCAGTCAAAAGTGTTAGCTTGAAGGTACTTTTGGACTCACAAACCACCTCTTAAATATCCATGATCTTCCTAGAGTATACCCGATATGGGACTTAGAGCGTTACAATCTCTTCTAACTTAAATACCCAAAATTTTCCCATAACATACCCGATGTTGGCACTTGGGGCTTTATAATCTCCCCTAATTAAGGGCCTAATGTCCTTGTTAGGGGGGTCTAAATCTAATAGCTCACATATAACCCCTATGAATGAGGTCCATATTTACCAATTCCAATGGATGCGGTCCACATTTAACACGACTACAGCCTGTGGCAGCTTTCCAAAGCTCACATAGGTATGGATTGAATCAGCTTGGATACCAAATATAACATCAACAGGTTTTACCCAAAAGTGCTAACTTAAATGTACTTTTGGACTTATAAACCATCACTTGAATACCCATGATCTTTTCATAGCATATCCGATATGAAATTTGGGGCATTATATTGTTGATACTAAAAATAAAAGATACATTTTTTAAAATATTCAATGAGATTAGTTTAAATTAGCAGTATCTTATACTACTTGGGAATGCAAATATAGCCTCCTTTATACCATTAAAAGGTACAAATAAAATCCCCTAAAGAATATTGTTAAAGGTAAAAATTTAACCCCACAAAATACTACTAAGCCTAATTTCCTCTTAAAATTAATAATGCTAAAGTAGATTGCCTTTGGGTTAAGTAGCCAAAAATCACATTCTAAGAAACATGAATCAAAATTACCAATTTTTTTTTGGGTGATACTTTTTTAATTCTATCTATCAACAATTGAATTTCTCACAATGGTTTTCTTTTTATTTTTTTAATATACTTTGTTAATTCTCACTATCAACGATTAGATTTCTCCGTTGGAATTGATCTAAATAGATAACAGACAAACACAACAATTTTTTGAAAAACCAAAATGGTCCAAATTAAAAAAATAATACTTTTTATAAATAATTAATTAGTTGGGTCTAATAAGTGGTAATGGTATAATTAGTTGGTTCTAGGAGAATGAAAGTCATTCCGTTAATATTTTTTTTCCCCTTGAGGTGTATATTATTTCACTCAACAGTTAATTGGCACAAATGATCCTCAACTATCAAAGTTAAAACAATTTGGTTCTTAATTTTACAATTTTTTCAATTAAGTCCCCAAAATTGTTTTTAGGCAAAAAAAAAAAGGCCAAAATAAATAACTAACGATATGTCGCTCATGGAGTTAGCACATGTGAAGCAGGTGACATTTATTGCCAAGGTCATAAAAAATAAATGAATAAAAACTACCCCATATATTCGCACATATACGTTTGGAATCTACCTCTTTTCATTGTATAACTTGTAAAGGCATTATCCAAGTTTTGCTTAGGCAAGTACGCATGCCTCTCATGAGGTCCATATGACGAAATGAAGCTGACTTATTAATATTCATTTATTTGTTTACCTCATTCCTCTCAATATACACATACATACAATTATCAGTTTTACACATACATACAATTATCAGTTTTACACATACATATACGCATTTATGCACTCTATAACCTCTCTGAGAGTCAACTACCAACATATTTTCTTATTTTTGTGCCTCTTTCATTCTTTCCAAAATCATATGAAAATGGTGTTTCTTTGCAATTTTTTTTTTTTAAATTATACCATTTTAGGGGCATGCTCAATAGCACACTATTGTTATAAAATAACTTCAAAAAAATAAAAATTGCACAGATGACATTTAGGAAACATGCATCCTCTTTGGAAATGAACTGAACCAAGAATTGGCTTTGTGAGCATGAACGGACTTAACTAT
This sequence comes from Trema orientale, assembly GCA_002914845.1. NCBI lineage: Eukaryota > Viridiplantae > Streptophyta > Magnoliopsida > Rosales > Cannabaceae > Trema > Trema orientale. The sequence goes on from JXTC01000843.1 coordinate 52,593, forward strand.
GATAATAAAAATTTTGAAACAATAAAACAACCTTGTTATATATATATATATAGTGAGAAATGATACATAGGAAAATTGGAGCTCGTTTATATCAACTTAGTTTATGTGAAATTCGGTTATTAGCAGTGATTAAGCACTTCTTGGCTGCTCAGAGCAAAAAAAAAAAAAAAGAAAGAAAAAAAGCTCTTCTTGGCTGCAAATTTACTATTTACTGTACTTCATAATATTGATGCACGGGCAAATTATTAATCAGCGATATAATTCATGGATAAATTTTCTTTGGACCTTATAGAAATATGATCAAATTTTGGGCCCAATTTAAGTATATATCTCTTTGTCAAATGCTATAGCAAAATATCCGGTATATATGTTTATATACCAAGTTTAAAATTTTATATACTAAGTATAAAAATTATTGTTGACGGAGGTTTTATGAACAATGAATTTAGGAAATTACAAGATGTGGCTTGTGTATAAAACGATTTGATAAAACAAAGTAAGTAAGGAGAGGAGAATTTTATAGTGGTTCAGCCCCAAAAAAGATGAGCCTACATCCACTGTTCCTCACTATTTTTTGGAGAATTACAAGAGTCACTCTAAGTCTCAAGGCGAGAGCAAAGAGAAAATTACAGATTATAGTGTTGTCATATGATATACAATGAGATCGAGTCCCCTTTATATAGGTGAGGATAGCTCAACATTTCTCAATTGTACAAATAGGAAAGTACATATCAGAAAATACAATTTGAATAATAATACAAAATCGAGTAACAACTTAAATGGAATTGATTACTTGATATTTACAATTAGAAGCTTGTTTCCCTTTCCTTGCGAGTTACCTATTTGGAGAAAATTGATCTAGTTTTCTTTTCTGCTGGTCGCACATTTATTCATACAGAGCAGGTCGCACTATTGATTGTTTCCAATATTCGACCTGGTGCATTCTCCTCAGTTGTCGACTTTCTTTTTCTGGCGTTGACCACTGTATAGATTTAAGATTACACAATAATTATATACCTAGTGCATTTTAGTACAGTAACTGGAATTGGTAGATAAACATATCTACCAAGTGTAAAAATATATATACTTAGACATTTAGCTATTAAAAGTGGATATCTACTTAATCAAATTTAAAATATTTATCATCCACCTAAATTTCTCATTTTCTTTTTTGAAGGGATTCATGGAGAATTTTTAGAAAATGAAATGAGAAGCAAGTCATAACCCAATTGGACCATTGTAGTAATCTACGAAGGGTTTCCAACACTTTTACTGAAAAAAATATAAAAATATGATGGGTCAACTTTTTTTTTTCCCCCAGTTTTCATACCGTGTTTTTTTTAAGGAAAATACCACTTTTAAAGTTTTTTAGAACAATTCCATTTTTAAAATGGTTACTAGTTACTAGTAATGAGTTTTCGAGTACTGATAACTAGTAACCAAATGTATTTATAACTAGTATATAACTGGTAACCAGTAACTAGTTTTCAAACAATGGTGTAACTATTTTTAAAAATTGTATTTTTCTAAAAAAATTTCAAAAAGTGACATTTTTTTTAAAAATGGCCATAGATGGCCTAATTTTATCATCTAGGAACTGATGTGAATTGTATGCTTGACCCAACAAAACTAGATGGGCTAAGAAACTGTTTATACATGGGCTTCTTAACCAAAATGGCAGAATTTTAGGTTCTAGTTCAAAAAATGTCCATTTTTCAAACACTATTAAAAAATGCCGAATTTAAAAAAAAAAAATCAAAATGGCCAAGTTAATCAAAAAGAGCAAAACATTATCAGTTTTTTGTATTGTTATGTCAGTTTATTAGTTTGTGAAAAAAAACTTTTATATTGATGAACTTAGTATAAAATTAATATACTAACAGATACATTGATATGAAATTTATATACTAATAATTGCAAATTGATATACCGAAATAAAATTGTTATATTAATACATACTGATTTACTAATAAAATTGATTAAAAAATTGATCTACTAAAAATTGCTATTTTACAAAAAATAGTAAAATAAAGGGATATTTTTTAAATAGATCAAAGAAACGGTCATTTATTAAAGTAAGATGAAAACATTGGACATTTATTACAAATACTATTTATTACGAAGGGTTTAAACCAAAAGGAAAAGAACATATCGTATGCTTGGCCAATTGTGCCACTTTATGTATCATCATACATATATTTACAATATTAGTTTCATGTACCAAGATATATTGTGCGTTAAAAACCATGCTCTTGAAATATGTATATATATATATATTATGACTTATGTGTTTAATTTTACTGCAAATTGTTTTCTTATTCAACATATTATGCTTTTTATTTCAGTTTCTGAAAATGTTTGATGTCTCTAATGGACCATTATCTGTCATTTTGAATCAAAATAAGCTTATTGATCAAAACTATGTGATCTAGAAAAAGGAAACTTTTCATAATACATATAAAGATTACAAATATATGCGTATTACAGCTTGTCTTGAGGAAACAGTGGAAGGTACACTAACAGAAGGATAAATATTTTATAAAATTCACTAAAATTTCGGTGAAATATCAAAAAATTAGAGGTACTAATATATCTTCTGGGGGTACAAAAATTTCCAAAGAAATTTCAGAAAATATCGGTTAAAATATCGATTCCAAAATTTGCAGTGTAACTTTTTCAAGAACTTCAAGAAATTTTATGGACTTCAAGAAATTTGGTAGAAATTTCGAAATTTGAAGAAAAAAACCAGAGTATTTCATCACCTTCATTAATGTCTTCTCAAAGATACGACTACATATATCTAATGTGTAATAAGTCTGAATATTTTGAGAATTCAAGAAATTTAAGATGGGAGACAAAAAAACATCTAGGTAAACCTTTTAAGAACCTCTCAAAGAGTTTAAATATTACTTGATTGATAATGAGATATTACCCTATTTGATTGCATCAGGCACCCCTAAGTAAAATGGAGTAGTAGAAACGAGAAATAGAACTCTCTTAGACATGGTGAGATTCATGATGAGTTATTCAAAATTATCAATATAATATTCTTGGGAAATACATTACAGACTGGGGATCTTCAGCACATATGCTAAAGACAAATTAGATAAATTGGAGTCACTTTTATAAGTTTGCATTTTTGCAAGATATCTAGAAGGAATGAAAGGAAACCTCTATTGGTTAAATTTCATGAAAAATGTGACAAAATCAACGATGAGCAGAAGCGTGGAAAACAAAAACAAAAAAATTTATGGATTCAATTTTTCATAAAAATGATTATGGATATTTGATATGGCCTAAATACATATAAGAGATCATAACTTAACTAAAGAGTCTTCCTTCCTAAGTACTAAGCTTAAAACTGCAGAGATGTGTGGGTACCTTGATCTTGATCAACCTTTAAGTGAGAATCAAAGAACTCTAATGGCCTCTAATAGTGGCTCCAATAATTTTTTCCTCTCACTTTTCCATCAATTTTCTAAGTGCAACTGCCAAACAAATGTTTTAGAAAAAACTAAACAATACACATTGTTGACAAAGGTTTTGTTAACAATGAATTTTGAGACTTACGAGATGTAGCTTGTGTGTGAAAAGAGTTAATAAAGTAAAGCAAATAAAAAGACGAGTTTTATAGTGGTTCAGCCCAAAAAAAGATGAGCTTACGTCCACTATTCTTCACTATTTTCTGAATAATTACAAGAGTTTCTCTAAGTCTCAAAGTGAGCAAAGAGAGAATTACAGAGAGAGTATATAGTGAAGTGATTATGAGATGAAAAATAATGAGACTGAGCCTTTTTTATATAAGTGAGCGTGACTCAATGTTTCCTAATTGTAAAAACAAGAAAGCACATAATCTGAAGATACAATTTTAGGTAATAATACAGAATTGGGTAATAACTAATAGATAGATTGCTTGATCTCTACTCGAAAGCTTATTTTCCTTTCTTCGCAGATTACACGTTTGAAGTTTGATCTAGTTTCCTTTTACTGTCAATTCAGATTGCGCTTTATCTATTTGGAGCAAGTCTAACTTTAACCTTGATTTACATGTGATCTGGTACATTTAATTCTCAGCCGATTGTTGACTTTTCTTTTCTGGCGTAGACCAATAATTATAGATTTAAGATCGCACAATAATTGCCCCCAGCTCCATTGGTTCTTTAGGACTAAATGGAGCTTCTTTCTCTGACAAGTGCGAACTTGAAGTGCGATGTGACAAGATCATCTTGAAACCCTTGAAGAGCCGCAAAATCTTAAATCATATTTTTTTAGAGTCACACGCATACATTTTCCTGACAGAAGCAACTACGTATCATTCTTTCTTAGGAAATTAGTGAGACTCGAGCATACTTCTCTGTTTCTCGAGTATTCATGATGATGATAATGACATCAACTATCATCTCAAACTAAAAACTTTTCGTATTTCGAAAATTAATTGATTTGATTTTCAAAAATAAATATCCCGCATGAACCTCGACCCCTAAATCACTATAAGAAACATTACTTTTGCCGACGCACTAAAAGCCGATGCATCCTGGATCTATGCGTCGGTATAGGTTTCCTAAAAAAAATTTAGTTGGAGTTGCATTTTCCGACGGGCTAGACGTCAGGAAATGATTTGCGCACAAAATTCTTGGATTGTGTTTGACCCTTTGCCAACGCATTATTGACTTTGCGTTGGTAAAAAGTTATCTCAAAAAAATAAATAAAAATATAAAATACATTTACCGACGTATTAATGATTTTGCGTCGGCAAAAGGTTGGCTCGAAAAAAATTTCCCGAAAAAGGCATATTTTGGGCTCGTATTTAATTTGGGATAAAAATTTTGAAATACATTTACCGATGCATTCTTGAATTTGCGTCAATAAAAGGTTGCCTAAAAAAATAAATAAAAATATAAAATACACTTACCGACGCGTTATTGACTTTGTGTCGGCAAAAGGTCAGCTCGAAAAAAATTTCCTGCGAAAGGTAAATTTTGGGCGCCTATTTAATTTAGGATAAAAATTTTAAAATACATTTGCCGATGCATTATTGACTTTGCGTCGGCAAAAGGTTAGGCCGAAAAAAATTCCCCTGGAAAGGCGAATTTTGGGAGCGTATTTAATTTAGAATAAAATTTCGAAATATATTTGCCGGCATTATTGACTTTGCATCGACAAAAGGTTGGCCCAAAAAAAATTCCTCGGGAAAGGTGAATTTTGGGCACGTATTTACTTTGGGATAAAAAATTTAAAATATATTTGCCCCTAAAAAATAACTAAAAATGTAAAATATATTTTTTGACGTGTTTTTGCATCGGCAAAAGTTAAACATTTTTATGTTTTATTATTTGTACATTGGCATTGTGTGTCGGCAAAAGTCGAGTTCTTTTATTATTATTATTATTATTATTATTATTATTATTATTATCTATACATTCCCTATGAAATGCGAATTTTTGGAACGTATTTATTTTTAGATAAAAATTTGAAATACATTTGTCACACGTTTACTGTGACACATCCTAAGTAATTAGATTTGAAGAAATGCTTTATGTGGTAAGGCCCTAGTCAATCAGAATACTTTCTACTGTATGAAGATATGTTCCCTCAATTTCTACTAATTTCACGTTTTAGGTAGTTTGAGAGTAAATTAATTTGAGATCTACTTTCTAATCTTATATATATATATATATATATATATATATATATATATATATATACACACATTGTTAATGTTGGTTTTAATTTTATTTATTATTTCTTAAAAATCTTATTTTGCATCATGTCTCATTATTTCTTGGAGTACATCATGTCAGTTTCTTCATTAGTTAATCATAGTTTTGATTGGTTCATATTCCAAACTTTTGATTATAGGATAGAATAAGGGAGAAAGCCATATTCCAAACATTTGATTAAATTTTCCAAAAAAAAAGAAGATTTAATTAATGAAAAAGTACACTCAACATAAGAGAACTGATCTGGAGTTCATCTTCCAATTTGTTAATAGGCATTCATTCTCACCCTCATTTTAAGTAAGAAAATGCTCATTGACATAATGAATTTGTAAGTGGGTATATTTTTTTAGAGCTATTTAGTGTATTTTTCTCTCTTGAAACAATCATTTAAGCAATTAAAAGGACAACTTAGAAATCATTTTTGGAATAATCGACTTTCAAGAGCTAGTATAAATATTTTTGAGTTTGTCTTTTAACAAGCCAAGCCAAGCCATGCAAATGAGAAGGAAGATGAGGAGGGTATTTTGCGAAGAGAAGGTTGAGCTTTGAGTCTTATAGCAAAATGATCAAATTTTAGACCCAGTTTAAGTAAATGTCTATTTTTCAAATATTATAGCAAAATATCTGGTATATATGTTTATATACCAAGTGTAAAATATTATATACCAAGCATAAAAATTTATATACTCAGTACATTTTAGTACATTAACTGAAATTAGTAGATATACGTATCTACCAAGTGTAAAAATATATACACTTAGATATTTAGCTATAAAATTTAAAAAGTGGATGTATACTTAATCAAATTTAAAATATTGGTCATCCACCTAAATTTCTCTTGAGTATTTGGAGGCAAAAGATAAAACCCTGAAGCTTTCTATTTGTATTTCTATGGCGGAAAATGAGTGAAATTACGATGAGTATGAATTTACTTAAGTGAGCTCGATCGTCTTACAAAGAGAGAAGAAATGTTTAGTTTTTCTTTTTTGCATTGGAAAGTATGAAGTAAGGAAAGTTGCACTAGAAGAAAAGGGACAATAGCGAGGACAACAATAGTTAAAGCACAAAAGGACAACAATAATTAGGACACAAAAATCCTAGTAATTGCTCCTCAAATAGGGACATTTGTCCTTCTAGCTAGTAGAGGCTAACCAAAAAGATATTAGCGAGGATAAAATCCTTGTACAAATGCCCACAATACAAGAAAGAAATTCTATCCAGTTTCTGTGGGTGATAAATTTTTTGTTTTCAATTCTTTTTCTTCAAAATAGTAATACTGTGGACATTGTCCTCGGTACTAAGTTTGGCAGAATTATTACCCCCAGGCGCGTAATGGGGCCTGTACTCAATTTATTAAAATTTAAAAACATTTTTTTGAGGGTTTATTAAAAATCTCCCTCTTTCTTAAATTCCTTTCTCTCTCTCTCTCTTAAATTCGATTCCCTCCTCAGATTACACTCTCTCTCTCTCGGTTGCCTTCATTTTCAGCTGTACATTATCTCTGCCCCCACGAAGTCCAGAGCTCCACCGCACGAAGTTGAGACCTCTACCGCACTTCGGACAGGTCAGTTCAACTTCTCCAATTAGTTGAGGCTCTTCTTATAATAAGCATTTTTCTAGCTTCTAAAATTATTATTTAATGAATATTCTGAAATGGATATAACCCTGTTTGTGTATATATATGCATAAACTCTCTTTTGGACACTTGATTTTGCCTAGATTGGCCATTTATATTCTCAAGTGGTTGCATTTTCTCAGTTCAAGAACTACTATTGAGTTACCAAGCATAATTTCATAATATCAATGTGATATATAATATCAATTTCATAATTTCTCAAAAGACTACCACCATTGTTGCTTTTGCTTGGATGACTGTACAAGATTCGAGAAAGATCTTGCCTGCGGATTATTTACCCTTCTTGGGTTTCATTCACTCAATGGCAGAATTTGAGTTCTCACTTTTTTTTTTTTTTTTTTGAGTCTATTGATCTATGATTTTTCTCACTCTTTATTTGGGGCTAATATTTTTGGTTTTCCTTTCTGGGTTTTGTCTTTTTAATAGTTATATTGGCTAAACCAGCATCTTTCGAAGATCTAGCCTTATTTCAATGAGGTAATCTTTCTGTGTTTTTTTGTTATCAAAATGTTGAAAAAAATTAATAGGTTCTTTTGGATTTTAAATTTCTTTTCAGTGGTTTACTTCTTTAACTTTATTTTTATTTCTAATTTTGGGGTTTTAGGCAGCTTTTGAGCTGATAAATACTAATGTTGAGCCGGTTCTTGAACAATATAGACCGATTATATTGTCATTTCTTAAGTTTTCAAAGCTTACTCTTAGTAGTTTACAGATTAGTTTTATTATTGGGTTTCCTTTTATTTTTCACGAATATGGGACATTTTTTCTTTTTAAAACATACTTTTCCAAGAATGTTATCCTAATATTGTTTTAAAGGTTTTTTCTTTTCCTTCAAAATTCAGTCTTTTAAGTTTATTTGCATACCACCTTTTAATTTCAGGTATTTCGTGTGGCCTATTTTATTTGATAATCTGTTTCTGCTTTTTTTGGTGTGAATCTAAAGTAGAGACTTACAAAAGAAAACAAAGAAAGAATGTTGCATCTATTTATGGTCCTTTAGTGTCACACTTTTTTCTCAACGTTGTTTGGCTTTCTTATGTGAGCTAATTTTCTTCATTAGGAGTTTGTATTGTTGAAGAAGGGGGGATTCTGTTACCATGGACCTGGAAATGAATGGGACAAGAGTCCAAGCATTATACTTGATATTAAAATTTTAGTTGGTGTTCAGCTGCTTGTTCAGGTATCCATAACTCATTGCTTGCTTGTCTCCTGGACTGACTCTGTCCACAAGGTCTGTCTCTATCCACTTTGAGGTACAGAAGCTAATCTCTCAATTTAGTATGGACATGGCAGGCTTCTCTAATTAATTTGGGTGGGTGTCTCTTTTTGGGCTTTACATTAGAGATGACTAATGAGTCGTAAAAAGTAAAAGGAAAAATCATTAATAATATTGAAGTTGAATTTTATGTTTATGTTAGGGAGAGTTACTAAAATACTATATCTTTTATTGCATCTTGGATATTGGTCATTATTTATTGATTAGGGAATTTACAGGGAGATGTTTTTCGTGGTCTAGGTTTGTGTATTTCCTTTGTTATTTTGAGTAGATTTCATAGCACAATTATATATGGTGGAGCTTATTAGTAATGATCAAGCTCTATGAATTTTGATTGATTTGTATATTTAGAAGTGGTGGAACATGTTCATGGTATGGCAACTTAGATGGGAGAGTATGTTTCCAATGTATCCAATGGAATTGATACATACAGCATTACGGAGTCACTTGGTGTCTGTGCTGGGATTTGTCCCTTTAATTTTCTAGCAATGGTTCCATTGCGGGTATGTCTGCTACTTTTCTTGTGTTACGTGATTGTGTGATACATAAGTATTATGGAGCCACTTGATAGATTTTCTGGAATTTTTATTTTCTTGTATGTATTTAGATTGTATTTTACAATGCTAATATTTTTTCTTTTTAGGTTGATACTGGAGCTCTCTACTACTAGATTAGCTAAAATCAGTTAGTGTAAAGAACTTGCTTTTTTTTTTTTTTTTGTTTGAAATGATAGGAAAATGTAGTTGAAATATTTTAGATTTGCTAGTTATCTTGATTTTGTTTCTTCTATTGTTCTTTCCTTGTTTCTGATTTTTTTGATAGTGATGAGTTATAGTAAAGTTAAATAAATATTTAATTTTTTTTAATGGTAGACATTAGTTGAACATAAAGAGGAGGAGATTTTGTTGTACAGGGTAAGAAAAAAGTTGACCAGTGTATGTTTTTTTTAAAAAAGACATACATATATATATATATGCATATACACAAGATGTTCACATTCTTTTACATTTGGTTTGATTACAGATGCTTGATTATCATTTTTCTCAGTCTTTCACTAAGCAGAAAATACAACAGCTGCATTTTATTTCTATTTTTTGCCTCTAGTAATTTTTTTAATCATAAACATAGTTTTTTGGGGTATTTTATTTCTCTTTTTTGCATTTGGTTATTTTTTTCTGGATTTTTTTTTCCCTTTCAAATACAACAGCGACTATTTCAAGAGTTGATNTGTCACATAATTTGGTCACTTTTTTGCTAACGCAAGATTTTTGCCGATGCAAAACACGCGCCGGCATAAACTACTAATGCGTTGGCAAAGGTATCTTTCACCGACGCATGTCATTTTTTGTCGGTAACCTGCTTTTAGCGACGGCCTTTTGCCGACACTAGTTGCCAACGGAGAAAGGCGTCGGCAAAAGATTTTTGGTTTTTACCGACGCATTTTGAATACTCTTGCTTCGGCGAAGGTTTTATTCCTTGTAGTGTGTTAATTTATATTTTCACTTAAAATCAGTAAAAGTCATGACTTTGACTTTCCGGTCATGACATCCAATGCCACAGCTTTCAGGGACTAGATGCTGTAGCACTTTTTTTTTTTTTTGTTCTTCCACTAGTGCTGCGGTTCCCAGCTTATGGAGTTGATTTTTAGTTTCAGCGATTTCGTTTCGTTCTTACCCAGTTTTAATTTCTTTTCATTCCTTTTCCTCTAAAATACTTGTAAAACATAAAAACAAGATTAAAAATCTAAAAATAACAAGAAAACTAACAAAGTAATGTTGAGAAATTAATTAAATAATTAACAAAAATTTGCACTTATCATATGTAGATAATATTTTTTGGGTGTTGTCGACAACCAAAAAATAGTTAGTAATACAATTTAATATGAAAGATTTAGAAGAAACCAATTATGTAATTAGGGTCAAATTCATAAGAGATTACGAGAACAAAACAATAGCTTTATCTCAAACAAACAAGGAAAATATAAAAAGATTAATAACTCTATGAAAATAAAGTTACTTTTGTATTTTAATGCATATAATTTTTTTCTATATTCTTGTTATTTTAATGTACTAGCGGTTATTAATCATCCGGGAGAGTGCTTTATTCTTATACTCAGGTGCTCGTTGCTCTGATATAGTCGACCATAAATATGATCTAACATAAAGTAATGAGTAAAGGGGTTTTAGAAAGGTTCATATTCTCACTAGCTAGACTTTTTGTTTTTGGGCTTGGCATACAATTTGATCAGTGGTTTTGTGACTTGTGAGTGAGCATATTTAATCAAATTATCCTTTTGTTAGTGGCAAGTGAGCAACCCAAACCAAAACCCCGAATAGAGAACCTGGTCATATACGCGTGGACCTATCTCAAAGTCAAAACCAGCTTTCCCGAAGGTAAGTTATCAAACAAAGAAAAAAAGAATTTCCCGAGGCCACCAAAGTAAATTTAGTTAGTTGAGCGGTGAACTGTTACCTGAATTCCAACTCCGCGTGGCTGGAAAGGAAAATTAATTAGCTTTCAGCAGTTTTTTCTGTATAAATGTTTTTGGTTTTGGTTTGTTTTTCTTTTCTAATTAATTTATTTGTCCAGAATATTTATGGGAATATTTATTGTTTTATTAATTTTCTTTGGTAATGATAACCGATTCAAAAACGTTAATTAAGCACCGACGTTGCAACCGGAATTAGAAAATTTCAAGGGAAAGAGGAAAAAAAAAGTGAAAAATAAACGAAAAAATATAATAAAAAATCCTCTGTGTTTTAGCAAATTATTATTATTATTATTTCCAAACATCTTTATGATGAGTTTCCATTTTATTATGAAAACTATATCCCCGTCCTGTGGTTACTTACTTTCCAAACAACCAAAAAAAAAAAAAAAAAAGAAAAAAAAAAAAGTTTCCATTTTATTATGAAAACTATATCCCCGTCCTGTGGTTACTTACTTTCCAAACAACCAAAAAAAAAAAAAAGGAGAAAGAGAAAACTGCACCCTAAAAAGAAATTGTATCTTGCTTTTCCGCGTTAATTGTTATCTAATTGGAAAGCTATCTATCAGAAAAGGGATAGTATATATGGGGCAACAATAGCTTACTTCGAGCAAATTAAACGATATAGTTAATTGTTTATAACTAGTCTACAAATTATATCCGTATATGTATATATACGTGTATCTTTATATATCAATATTACTCTATATACAACACAAATCTATCTAGCTAGTAAAATGTTTGATTTTTAGTACTCTGTTTTTTCCTATTGTTCAAGTTGTTGAAGAGCATTATTATTTGCCTCTTGATCATGATATGAATAGATCATATATATATATAATTAATAACTTATGTAGGAAGGACGTCGATCGATTAGCCTTTAGGAATAAATAACAACTAATACTTTTGTTGAGTGAAAAGCAAGGGCTACCATACAAACTAAAGCAAGCATCATCCAGGCATGAGAGGGCAAATGCGCTTATCATTAGCGAAATTACCAAATGAGGCTAAAAGAGTATTTACCCTTCCCGAAAAAAAAAAATACCAATCCATAAAAAATATTTAAAAAAGGTATTCATGTTTTCTTTCTTTCTTCTCGGTCTATGGATCAAACCTAATTGAATGATGCAACGTTTTTCATATTTTCTAAATATGGAAGAGCAGCTCAAAACATCTTTAATCCTAAGTTGATAAAATCATGTAAAGATTTTGATTTCTTTTTTTTTTTTTTTTTAAAAAGATGAAATGAGACTAAAAGAAATTCCTTGTTTTGCAAAATACTTGTCTGTTATTCATTTCGTGCCTACCCCGCGCGTGACAAACCTGTCGTGTTAACTAGTTTCATGCATCATTTTCGTATATTGGCAAAAAAGAGTTGCCAAATTCAGGCCACAAAAAGAAAACACGTTACTAAAAAGGCAGAAAAAGAAAAGAGGTACGTAACTAATTGCATTCATCAATTTCTGGATCGATATACATCGAGTTTAAATACATACTTAAAAAGGGAGGAAAAAAAAAGAGAGATAAGAGAAATCATCCCCACCATATATCGCTCCAGAAGACGATGATCAGATCTAAACCTAAACGTCCTAAACCTAAAACCTGTCCTTTATTTTTATTTTTCCAGTGTTGGTATATACAAACCCATTAACTGTAGAGAAAAAAAAAAAAAGAAACAAAACCTCATTTGGCTTTGGTTTTTCATAAATTTTTTTTAAAAAGTAAAAAAAACCAAGCCACAGTCACTGCTTCCCCTAATGGCCACCGGAGGAGAGTAAAAGGCGGATATATCAGAAGATCAGGACAATGATTTTCATTTTTCTCTCGTGTTTGATGATTTACCTGAATATCTATAAATCCGTTTTATCTACTTTGCTAAAATATTAGGCGTCTAGAAGAAGATGATGATGATCCAAACATCTGGTCGAGGAGAATGACGAGGGCCATGGCGACGGCCGTGTCGAAATGAGGCTCCACCACAAGCCGGAAGACGTCCCCTCCCAAGGAAACCCCCCCGACCGCCGCCTCCTTCCGCCTTATCTCCGCCACTCCCCGCCTCTTCTGGTCGTACACCGCGCAGCACCGCTGCGCATACGATCCCTCTATCTCGTACAACACCGACGAGGAGGGGCTCCTGCTCGACGGCGATATTCCTCCGCTACTACCGCCGCCCCCTCTGCCGGAGCTCACGTGCGCCAAGCACCTCGCGTTGAGGATGCTCACGTTCTTCCTCACGCTGAATCGCGGATTAACCGTGGTCTCTCCGTCGAAAACCAGCCAGCTATCCGCTAGGCTCAATCTCTGGAATCATAATCGGTGTCGAGATTTTAAATGACGTGATATCGATAATAATAAACGAGAGCTAAACAACATAATTGAGTTCACTTATAACTAATTAATTACCTTGCGGCGTATGGTGAGGAGGGACTTTCCCGCGGCGTCCATGAGGACGATCTCGCCCTTGTTACCGGCGATGTAATTATCGACGCGAAAGACGAGATTACCCTTGTCATCGTATACGGTGAAACCATTGCAATTGAACAGCAGTGACTTTGTCCACACCGTTAAGACGACGGCAGCGGATTTAGGCGCCGATTCGGGGCCGGATGATGGCCGGATCGTCTCGGCGGGGACACTGCAGGCGGCTGCGGAGGTGGAGGAAGTAGAGCTTGGATGTACCTTTGTCATTCCCAAAATCATAAATGCTCTAACGTTTTAGTGCCTAATGTATATCACTTGTGAATATCTACACTTAGTGAAGAATGAAGAAAATATGGGAGTCAAGTTTGAGGCAAGTTGGGTAATGCAAGTGGGAAACTTGGGTTTATATAGGGAGAGTTATGAGAAAGAAGAGTTGGAGAAAGAAAGTGGGGGTGGTGGTCCCGGAGATTCCAAGGAAACGAACAATAAATGTGTTAAGTCTAAAGGGGCCGCGCCAATAGTTGTAAACTGGGGAAATATTTTTTATTTTTGAGAAAAATGAAAATAATTGTTAAAAAAAAAGTCTAAGCACGAGTGCGCCACCTTCAATCTTTCGGATGATGATGTCAAACACATCATTAATTTATTTAATATTTAATGGGCCGACGGAAAGAAAGAGAGAGAAACTAAGGATGCGTGAATAGACTGAATGGCAAATGGGTGGTGGTCTTGTGATGCTGATGTTTACAATGAATGCAAATTTAGTACAAGAAATTAAATAAAAATTACTTAATTGGTTTGGCTTATTCTTCACTTCTACGGAAATATAAAATTATTGCAATTAATATTTTATTGAAGGGTTTTGTGGTTGAGGACCAATTTGTGGTGGAGAGTGTGGACAGCTGTTCCTTCTCTGGCTATGATATTTTTCTCTTGGTATCTATCGAGTTATGCTGATTTATTTAATTGTTTCATTTGATGATGGCCTCCTTCGTATTAATCATGATTAGTTGTTATATTATTATCGGATTGGTTCTGGGCGGTTTTGTGTGCGACTCCTTCCAAAGTTCCAATCTCCATCTCAGGTCCCTTAAGCTAAGTTTTTCTTTATTTATAGAGTTGATAATAAGTTAGTTTTATATTAGTGCTAACGCTTTGACTATCTGGTTTTCTAAAAAATTAATTCTATTGGATAGATATGTTGGACAGATAATGTAATTAATCAGTGATCGTACGGACAATATATGTTTGTCCAAACACATCGCACTGCTAAATTTTGTTAACATTCTGCTACGGTGTGATCTATACATATTCCGTTATTGTCATCTTGTAAATTCTTTCTTTTATATTTCTGTCTCTTTTTCTTTCTAAGGGTCGGATAACCTTTATGCCTCTATCCATTATTTAATGTTATATGTATATAAAGCTTTGTTTTTATCAGTATACCTTCTTCTTTCGCATGATATTCTTCTCTTAATTATAAAGACTCAAACCAATAATATCAGTTGAATGCATGCCCACGCGATAATACTCATACTTATATTTCTTC
>JXTC01000844.1:0-25399 GCA_002914845.1 Trema orientale
TATCATGGAGTGAGATTGGAGAATATAAAAGAGAGTGTATTTAGCATTCTTCTTAGAAAGATATACCATTATTGAAAATAACTATTTAGGGTGTTTGATAACTCTATGAAAATAGAGTTATCTTGTGTGTTTTAGTCTTAGGTTAGTTGTTTTAAAAGAATAAATTGTGTAGTTTAGTTGCTTTTCTTTACTTTATTTTAATTTGTGGTGTTGCTGAAGTTTAAGATCTAATCTAGTTAATATCTATCTTATTTCTCTTGAGTTTAATTAGAATTGCTGAAATCTGGTCTTAAATTTTGCAGAAATTAAATGGCAGCATCCTAGAAGGACAGCTAAACTTAAGTCAAAACTGGAAGCAACTTTGCCGCAGCAACGTACCGGAGCAATACTGCACAGCAGATTCAATTTCCAGCTGGCGTTATTTCGAACAGCTGGCATATATTTCATACAGCTAGTATTGACAGCTAATATTGAATACCAGCTAAAGGAAAATGAAGAAAAGTGGTCCTCACTCCTCTATTTGGCTGACACGTGTGCTAGGGTACATCACTCACCCTAATATAAAAGGAAAAGAGTACTGTAAGAAAGAGGAGAGAGTGGTGGCGGCTGAGCTAGAGCAGAATACGGAAAAGGAAAGAAACAGAGAAAGGAAATAGTACAGAGAAGAAAGGACGAAGGAGGAGGCGTACTAGCAGCTGCAAGGAGCTAAACCTCCATCGTCCAGCTAGCATTTTCATACTTCTTTTGGTCTTCTTTGTATTTAATTCCTTTTTCTTTTCTTGAGCTTTCTGTAATCAATGGAATATTTTAGGATGCTGATTTTTACATTTCAGACTATGAGTTAAGTTTCCTTAGCTGGGATTATGATGAATCTGAGGTTGTAATGATGGATTAAAGTTGTTTTCAATATTTATGGTATTTTTACTCTAGTTTATTCAAGTGAGCTTCATTACTATTTCCTTTTATTGTTTGGCCATCAATATTAGGATAAACAAATTAGGATTAATTATGGAAAGGTTAATCTTAGTTGGATTTAAGCTTGAATGATGCATGACTCAATCATCTCTTTAGTAGATCTTTGAATTAGTAATGGTATAGGAATATATTGTTACCATGCAAACCCTTTGAGAATTGATACTATAAATGATGTTTTGAGAACTGGGTTAGCATAGGAATATGTAAAATCTGGTTTGAAGAACTTTAAACATATTGAATTCGGAAGATTAATATGTGCAGAATGAATTTTCGGTTACTGGAGTGATTTTTGCTGTAGGCGCTGCTGCAGCAACTAAACCCAGATTTGCAACCAAGGAGGATTCAATAGTCCCAGCTTATCCACACCACTGAGTCACATTCATTTGATTAGATCTTATTATTTTCTGCTCAATATTTACATTCTTGTTTGCATCTTTTAATTGTTGCTATTTCATTCACAAATTGATATCTCTCATTCATTAATTTAGCTCTTTTGGCATTTAGATTTGTACAAATAATTTTGGTAATCAATCCCTGTGGAGACGATACTCACTCACTACTATATTACTTGTTTCGACACGTACACTTGCGTAGCTAATATAAAATCTGCAACAGTGTTACATCAAAATGACCAAATTTTTTGACCCAATTTAAGTAAATATAAAATTTTCAATTATTATAGTAAAATAGCTGGTATATCAATTTATATACCAAATTGTAAAATATGATGCATACTATATAAAAATTAATACACTCAATACATAAACTAAATTTGGTATTATAAGTAGATATACCATATAAAAATGCATATACTCATTCATTTAGCTTAAAAAAAACATATATTTATTAAAATGAAGTATAAAAAAAAAAGATATCTACTCTAATTTGGGTTTCTAACACTTCTAACTATAAAAATAAAAAAGATTTACAAAATTTCCAATTCCCATACCGCATTTTTTTAAGCAAGATATCACTTTTTAAAAGATTTTTAGAAAAATATCATTTTTAATTTTTTTTAGAAAAATATCATTTTTAGAATAGTTACTAGTTATTCGTTTCTGAAAACTGATTATTAGTTACTAGTTACCAGCTATATTTCAGTTATAAATATCTTTGGTTACTAGCTTCTAGTGCTCGAAAACTAGTTACCAGTTACTAGTTACTATTTTAGAAAATACTATTTTTCTAATTTTTTTTAAAAATGGTATTTTTCTAAAAAATATGATATCGAATCTAGAAAAAGTTGAGCACACCTTCCAATTCTTTTCTAAAAATAATGTACAAGACCTAATTTTCTTTTTATAAAAAATTGACATAAATAGTAATAATTTTAGCTGAAATGATTTTTTTAAAAGTGTTTTGAAAAAATAAAATTTTTAATAGTGTTTTAGTATTTTATGATCCTGTGTGACAGATGGTCACACAATATGTGACTATTATCAGTCATTGAAAAATTATAATTTTATACTCTCTCTTATTACACAATTTGTGACATTACTAGAAATGTCAATTTAAAAAAGATTACTAAAAAAGTCATTTTGTACCAAATTAATATTATCCAGGTCAATTTCCTTTTCTGGTTGAAAATTCTGGCACGGGCTACTAACTCGGCCGAGTGAATTTGGACTAGTGGACTCAAGCCCAAGGGCCAGCATGTCTCACGGAGGCCCGTAACTAAAAGAGTAATAAAGCCCAAGTGGAAGTTCAACGAGCGTTTCGACAGTCGGTACTACCTGAGAGAGACCAGCGAAGCAAACCTCTTCTTCTCCATCTCCAACCTGTCTTCTTCTCTCTTCCTTTACCCCCCCTCTCTCTCTCTCTCTCTCTCTCAAATCAAAACCTCATTCAATTTATTAATATATTTTCCAAGATTTTCGTTTTCTCGTCTCATAATTTTCCCATCAACCAAACACACACACGCACGCGCGCGCGCGCGGGCCGATTCGGAATCTTTGATTTTGTTTTCGATTCCTCGGAATCTGTATTCTGATGATCAATTTAGGTCTTAGTTAGAGCTTGATCGATCGAGATTTTGGGGGCGAAATCGTAATTAACCGTAAGAACTGGGGGCGAATCAGTCTCGGTCTCACCGAACCCCGGCGGCTGCGGCGGCGTTGGGGCCATCGGCTCAAGCCGGCGTGGGACTCTGGTTCTTTCTCCGACCTAACAATGCGCCCCGTCACCACACCCTCCATTACCTCCCTCACGTAGAATCCGTGAGCCGTCACGCAGCTGATCACCCCCACCACCGCACAGCTCCAGCGTCATCGTCATCAACCTCCTCCATGGACAACTCTGGTCCTTCTCCCAATTCTGCTGCTTCGGCCGCTGCTCCGTTGGAGGAGCCGGAGTACTTGGCCCGGTACTTGGTCGTCAAGCACTCGTGGAGAGGCCGATACAAGCGAATCCTCTGCATATCGAATGTCACCATAATCACCTTGGACCCTTCCACGCTGGCGGTCACCAATTCCTACGACGTGGGCAACGATTTCGAGGCCGCCGCGCCGATAATCAGCCGCGACGAGAGCTCCAATGAGTTCAATTTGAGTGTTCGGACGGATGGCCGTGGGAAATTCAAGGCCATCAAGTTCTCGTCGAGGTACAGGGCGAGTATACTGACGGAGTTGCATAGAATTAGGTGGAATAGGTTGGCCGCCGTGGCGGAGTTCCCGGTGCTTCATCTGCGGCGACGGAACTCGGAGTGGGTCCCTTTTGTAAGTGGTTTCGACGAATGCCCTGTAACTGTTTGTGCAAATGTGATAGGTGATTGGAATAGTTGATTAGCATCTTACATACTGTAGTTCAGGCTCTTTAAGTTGTTGTGTATATCCATGGATTCCTCACAATTACCCTTGTTTCCCACGAACTGGGTACTAAGTCAATATCACTTAACTATAATAATCGTACTCACTAATGTTGCATTTTTTCCTCTATATATATACATATTTATTTATATCAATGCTGCATTACCTGTTTCAAGATTTTATTTTACTGGTTGACTTGTTGAGCTTATATGTCCGTTGCACGACTGAATTTATGTAATCTAAAATTGGTCGCTTATGCAGAAATTAAAAGTTACCTATGTTGGGGTCGAACTTATTGACTTAAAAACTGGAGACCTTCGCTGGTGCTTGGATTTCAGAGATATGGATTCTCCTGCTATCATTGTCCTTTCTGATGCATATGGAAACAGAAATAGTGATCATGGTGGTTTTATTCTTTGCCCTTTATACGGAAGAAAATCAAAAGCCTTTAAAGCTGCTTCTGGCACTACAAATTCTGCTATCATTGCAAGTTTGGTACGGCTGATATTTAAGCTCCTCCTTTTATTTATTATTTGCTTTTTTGGTATCAATCTAGTATTGTTAATCAATTGGCATTTTTTAAGTTCTGAAATCATTTTCAAGTTTGGTATGGCCGATATGTCAACTGTGCAATCTAATGTGTTAAACTGTTCGATACATAACTTGGCATTTGCAATAAGGTTGATTTAGTTAAACGTGGCTACTGTGGCGAGAACCGCTTGGCTGGCTGTTTGTGTAAGCCGTTTAGCTCGATACTCACATATGGTGCCTGTTCTGTGCAGACTAAAACAGCTAAATCCATGGTTGGTTTGTCAGTATCTGTGGACACTACTCAATCTTTAACAGGAGCAGAGTATATAAAGAGAAGGGGTAAATTTTTTTAGATTTTTTGCACAGTTTAGCCATTTTCATGTTCCTTTGTGTTCAATTTATATATGCTTCTTTATTTAACTGTGGATGCAGCAAAAGAGGCGGTTGGAGCAGAAGAAACCCCGTGTGGGGGCTGGTCTGTGACAAGGTTGAGGTCTGCTGCTCATGGTACTTTAACTGTTTCTGGATTGAGTTTAGGTGTTGGACCTAAAGGTGGTCTTGGTGAGCATGGTGACGCCGTATCTCGTCAACTTATTCTTACAAAACTCTCTCTTGTCGAGAGGCGCCCAGAGAACTACGAAGTAAGCTGATGACTTTATTTAAGCTTAATTAAGCTAATGATTTTATTTTAGCTTATATTGTATGCTTTTAGGTAGATGCCCAAGTTAAATACAATACTCCTGCATTAAGCACACTATTTTCTGAGATTTTTTTTAAGCATTTGACATAAAAAATTTTATTCTAAAGTAAATTCTTGCTTGGTCAAGTTTGTGGTTGCTTGTATCAAACTGATAATACTCAGTTATCGGTAAGGGTATAGTTGCATGGTAGGCAGAGAATAACAAATACTGTAAGTAGTAGTTACATATAGGATGGCGAGCTTAGGGTAGGCTTCTTTGGTGGACAAGTTTTCGCTATGGATAATTAAGTATAAAATGAGCATTGTTGACAAGTTAAAAATGGTGCATAAACTTATTTATTTATTCATTCAAATGTTTTTATGGCTAAGGATTATTTATTTATTAGTATCTCTACTCTTATCAACACAAGTTTCCCGCATTTGTGTGTGTTATAATATTGATAACATACTTGTTTGTATGTATGTAAATGTATATATGCTGCATACAGACTGTCAAACATGTGTTATAGGCCAATGATCTAGCCGTTTTTCTTGTTCGTTATTATGCATTAACATCGTTTGCTTTTATATAATTGGTTTTGTCTTTTGATTTTGTTGTTCCCGGAATATTGAATGTATATGTAACCATATTTAATGAGTTTTAAGAACAAAGGATGTAATTAGTAAGGTTTTCGGTTTTCCCCTGTTACTATTCTAGAGGAATAAAAGGTTTTCGGTTTTCCCCTGTTACTATTCTAGAGGAATAAAAGATCATATTTTCCCAATTTTCTTGTAACATTCAACATACGAGTGGGGAGGGAAAGTTTTTCAAGAGAAGTAAGGTTTTCGGTTTTCCCCTGTTACTATTCTAGAGGAATAAAAGATCATATTTTCCCAATTTTCTTGTAACATTCAACATACGAGTGGGGAGGGAAAGTTTTTCAAGAGAAATAACTGTTAATATAATGTTGAAATTCCATAAGATAGTATCATTTTATAATGTTGTCGTATGTGATTGTATACTTGTGGATTTATATCAAATTTTGAAAATTGTAACTAGATGTGTGCAGGCTGTTATTGTTCGACCATTATCTGCTGTAAGCTCCCTCGTTCGATTTGCTGAGGAGCCTCAGATGTTTGCTATTGAATTCAATGATGGATGTCCTATCCATGTAAGGATTTATTAATTTCGTTTTGCACCTATTGGTTTTGGGGATTAAGTTTCTGATATCTGTGTCGTGATTTATAGGTTTATGCAAGCACGTCACGTGATAGCTTACTTGCAGCGGTTTTGGATCTTTTGCAAACAGAAGTAGGTAGATGTGTTATTTCTTGGATATTGATGGGTTTTACATGCAAAAATAATTGTTGCTTAGAATTCCAAATTGCAAATATTTACCATGGATATTTCCTTCAAGAGAGGATTATTATCATTTGTTGCTTCTGTTTGTGGTGTGGTTGACCTTGGTTGAATTTGTGCAGGGGCAATGTGCAGTGCCAGTGTTGCCAAGATTGACAATGCCTGGTCATCGTATTGATCCACCTTGTGGTAGAGTTTATTTACAATTTGGAAAACATTGCCTTAGTGCGGACATGGAGGGTGCAACCATGCATTTGAAACACCTAGCAGCGGCTGCAAAAGATGCAGTTTCTGAAAGTGGTTCTATTCCTGGATCAAGAGCTAAACTTTGGCGCAGAATTAGGGAGTTTAATGCATGTATACCTTACACTGGTGTTCCGCCAAATATCGAAGTACCTGAGGTGACATTGATGGCCTTAATAACGATGCTCCCATCTACACCAAATCTTCCTCCTGAATCCCCTCCTTTGCCTCCCCCTTCACCTAAAGCTGCTGCAACAGTGATGGGCTTCATTGCATGTTTACGTAGATTACTAGCTTCAAGAACTGCAGCTTCACATGTAATGTCTTTTCCTGCTGCTGTTGGAAGAATAATGGGTTTACTTAGAAATGGTTCTGAGGGTGTGGCTGCTGAAGCTGCTGGGCTTGTTGCAGTACTTATTGGTGGAGGTCCTGGGGATACAAATTTACTAACAGACTCCAAAGGAGAGCAACATGCCACAATCATGCACACAAAGTCAGTGTTATTTGCGCAGCAAGGCTATGTTATCATTCTTGTGAACAGATTGAAGCCAATGTCTGTATCTCCTTTACTATCAATGGCTATTGTTGAAGTTCTCGAGGCAATGATATGTGAACCACATGGTGAAACTACTCAATATCCGGTGTTTGTTGAATTGTTACGCCAAGTAGCTGGGTTGAAGCGTCGTTTGTTTGCACTTTTTGGACATCCTGCTGAAAGTGTCAGAGAAACTGTAGCTGTTATTATGCGTACAATTGCAGAAGAAGATGCAATTGCAGCAGAGTCAATGCGTGATGCTGCATTGCGTGATGGTGCTTTATTAAGGCATTTGCTGCATGCATTTTTTCTTCCTGCTGGTGAGCGGCGCGAGGTGAGTCGACAGCTTGTTGCTCTTTGGGCAGATTCCTATGAACCAGCACTGGAATTATTGTCAAGAGTTCTTCCTCCCGGGCTTGTTGCTTACTTGCATACGCGTTCTGATGGAATCCCATCAGAAGAAGGTTCTCAAGATGGATCCTTGACCAGTAGAAGACAGAGACGTCTGCTCCAACAAAGGAAAGGTCGTGCAGGTAGAGGAATAACACCTCAAGAGCATTCATTAACTTCTGTGAATAATTATGAAGTTGATGACCCAGCAAAGCAGACAAGTGCTTCTGCTTTTAAAGGTTCAGATTACTATCAAAAGTCAGCTCCAGATCCTAGTTATGGACAGGAGTCAACCGTCCAACCTTCTATTGCTCAAACCAGTGAAAATTTGAGTGGTGAAACGCCCTCTACAGGAGTTTTACAAAATGAACATTCAGCTGGTGTTCCATCTACGAGTACAAACGAGACAACTGAAGTAAATGCTTTTGTTTCAACTGATTCTGATGCCAATATGGCCAGTTTCCAGAATACGGGCCTCCCAGCTCCTGCTCAGGTTGTTGTAGAGAATACTCCTGTGGGTTCAGGCAGGTTACTTTGTAATTGGCCTGAATTCTGGCGAGCTTTTAGCCTTGATCATAATCGTGCTGATTTGATCTGGAATGAGCGTACAAGGCAAGAGTTGAGGGAGGCTTTGCAGGCTGAGGTTCATAAACTAGATGTTGAGAAGGAACGCACTGAAGATATTGTTCCTCGAAGTTCTGCGATGGAGGTTATGACTGGGCAAGAAAGTGTGGCACAAATATCGTGGAACTACCCTGAGTTCTCTGTTAGGTATCCTAGTTTGTCCAAAGAGGTTTGCGTTGGCCAATACTATCTGCGTTTGCTACTTGAGAGTGGCAGTGGTGGCAGGGCCCAGGATTTTCCTTTACGTGATCCAGTTGCTTTCTTTAGAGCACTCTATCATAGGTTCTTATGTGATGCAGACATAGGGCTTACAGTGGATGGTGCTGTTCCTGATGAAATGGGTGCATCTGATGATTGGTGTGATATGGGAAGATTAGATGGTTTTGGAGGAGGAGGGGGTTTCTCTGTTAGAGAACTTTGTGCAAGGGCAATGGCAATTGTATATGAACAGCATTACAAATTGATTGGTCCTTTTGAGGGCTCTGCTCATATTACAGTTCTCTTGGATAGGACAGATGATAGAGCTTTGAGGCACCGCCTTCTTCTTCTCTTGAAGGTAAACCAAGGGTTCACTCTTTTTTTCAATCTATTAGGATTGGTCTAGTTGAAGCATGCTGAGTTCTGTTTCCTCTCTGCAAAATCTTGGAGTTCTATCATTTATTTCCCCATAGTGCATAATTAGCAGCAACATCTGAGATCGTACTTAATTTAGATTGAGTCCTTTCTCTCCATTTATGCATTTGTATATACTTGGTGTCTCGCTTTGTTATTGCTATTTTAACAACAGTGCAGTCATTGAAAACAGTTTTGATTAACTGTACTAAAAGCACATTTGACCACTGGGTATCCAGTGAGAATTGGTTTGGAACTGTTCTAATAGTCAAAAATGACCTGTTCTGCAGAATTATATGGTATTTTCACGATCTAGATTCCAATCATATTCTAGTATGTGTTGATGATGATTACTTTACATATTACCTCTAGTGCAGGCTTTAATGAAGGTTTTATCAAATGTTGAGGCTTGTGTTCTGGTTGGGGGGTGCGTATTAGCTGTCGATCTGCTAACTGTGGTTCATGAAGCTTCAGAAAGGACTGCTATTCCTTTGCAATCAAATCTGATTGCTGCTACCGCATTTATGGAACCGCTTAAGGAATGGATGTTTGTTGATAAGGATGGAGCAGAAGTTGGACCTGTGGAGAAGGATGCTATAAGAAGATTTTGGTCGAAGAAGGCTATCGATTGGACAACACGATGCTGGGCCTCAGGAATGGTAGATTGGAAGAGATTGCGGGATATTCGTGAACTACGCTGGGCATTAGCTGTTCGAGTTCCTGTCCTTACTCCAACTCAGGTAATGTCATCTTACACATGGAAGTTAATGCTGATTGTCATCATACATGTCCCCATGGTTGCTGTAAATTATGCTTAGATTTCTTATTTATGTGTTTTGGACTGCAGTTGCAGTTCTTTTTGGTTTTGAGCATTGTTTGCTTAATTCTAAATTTTGGTCTGGAAAAAGTTAATGATTGCTGTTCAGGTGGAACTTTCAGATACATAATTTTAAATTTTTTATGTCCTAAAGAAGATTTTCTTTTACCTTTAGAACAGAACACTACTAGCATATATGCTAAAGTCTATGCATACATACATGTGCGTTTATGGTTGTATGATTGCGCGCGTGTGCGCGCGCGCGCGCACGCACGTGCTGCAATCCCAAAGAGCAGTTGGTTTTGGAGCTTTTTGAAAACTTGGTCTTCACTTCTGAACTTTCATTTGAGCTCTTGGTTTAAATGCCTCAAAGAGCTTTATATGTTTGCGGTCATTAAGGTTACTTTTTACTTTAAACCCATAGAACCACAGCCATTTTTGGCTTTTTAATTATACTTTTGGTAATGCATTTTAAAATATTCATTATAAATTCAGGTGGGGGAGGCAGCATTGTCCATATTACATAGCATGGTAGCCGCTCATTCAGATTTAGATGATGCAGGAGAGATAGTTACTCCAACTCCTAGGGTAAAACGGATGTTGTCAAGTCCACGATGCCTTCCACATATTGCACAGGTGATTTAAAATTTAATTCTTGTTCAAATTCTATTAGTTTTCCTTATCTGATGGTATCTCTAAGTCTAGAGGTGTCAAAAATAGTGCATTAATGAAAGGGTTTATGGTACAATTGACCCTTGAAACTATCCAATTTGAGGCAATTTAGAAAAGGATTTGAAGAAAAGGAAAGAGTATTGTTTGCATATTTAAGGATTATTGGAGCTTCAAAATTTGGAGAAAATTTTTCTATAATTGTTCCTTTTTTTGCTCAAGATTCCCGAATTACCCTCAAGTACACTCTCAGATGCCACCATGTGTTTTTCATGTGTATTTTCAGTTAGAAATTTAACAATAGGTTGCAATTTACATATTTTAGGGACCAAATTGCTTCAAATAAGAAAGTTCAGGGACTTAGTTGTCACAATGAGAACTTTGAGGACCAAATTGCCTCAAATTGGATAGTTCAGGGACCATTTCTGCCATTAATCCTTAATGAAATGTATGGAAATGTTGTGGTCTTCCTTTTGTTCTTTACCATGAAGACTTGATAAATGATAGCCCTCAGATTCTTAATCTTACTTTCTAAATCTAATTTCCAAATAAATTTAGGCTATGCTTTCTGGCGAACCAAGCATTGTGGAGGGTGCTGCTGCTTTGATGAAGGCTGTTGTTACTAGAAATCCGAAGGCCATGATTCGTCTCTACAGCACAGGTGCATTTTATTTTGCCTTAACGTATCCTGGCTCTAATCTCCTTTCAATTGCCCTACTCTTCTCGGTAACTCATGTCCATCAAGCATTTCACGGTGGTGAGGAAGCTGCAGTTTCATCTTCATTGCCTCTGGCAAAACGTAGTGTTTTGGGGGGCCTTCTACCTGAATCCTTGTTGTATGTATTGGAGCGTAGCGGTCCCGCTGCATTTGCTGCTGCTATGATTTCTGATTCTGATACTCCAGAGATTATATGGACTCACAAAATGCGAGCTGAAAATCTGATTCGTCAGGTACTTTAGCAGTTTAGATGAGGCAAATGTTCAAGTTCTTGTAAGCTGCATTATGTCCTGATGTTCTAAAGAAATAGTTACAGTTGTAGTTCTAAAATGAACTTCTTTCCATACTTACAGGTCTTGCAGCATCTTGGTGATTTTCCCCAGAAATTGTCACAGCACTGCCATACTCTATATGAATATGCTCCTATGCCACCAGTTACATACCCAGAGCTACGAGATGAAATGTGGTGTCACCGTTATTACCTGCGGAACTTATGTGATGAGATACGGTTTCCTAACTGGCCTATTGTTGAACACGTTGAGTTTCTGCAATCGTTACTGGTAATGTGGCGTGAAGAGTTGACAAGAAGGCCTATGGATCTATCAGAAGAAGAAGCTTGCAGAATATTGGAAATATCCTTAGAAGATGTAACTAATAATGATGGCAATAAGAAGCAATCTTTAGAGATTGGCGATGAGGTATCTAGCATATCGAAGCAGATTGAGAACATTGACGAAGAGAAACTTAAGCGACAATATAGAAAACTTGCCATGAAGTACCATCCTGACAAAAATCCCGAAGGAAGGGAGAAATTTCTTGCTGTACAGAAAGCCTATGAGCGTCTGCAGGTAAAAATTGGTCTTTGTAAGAGATATATATATATATACACACACGTAAACTCAAACGGTCAAAAGATCTCCAAAATTTTGGTGGCTAAATAAATTGATATTTTCTTAAAGTCTCTGTGAATGCATGGAGTACTCAAAAGACAAAATTGGGTGAAGATCTTTTTCTTTGTTATAGACTTGTGATCCTTCATTATTTTGTGGGATAGTATCATTTTTATATCATGTATCTCGATACTTTGTTCGGTTTATACCTTATGTTTTGATTGTCATCAACACTGACCCTTAGATTCAATATTTGTTGCAAACTTATAACCTAACACAGAGCAGTTAATTTACCAAGATGATTTAATAAACTTATTCTCAGATCAGTTTTTATATGGTTTATTTTCAATTTTTTAAATTACAACTTGGTAAATTAACTGCTCTAAATTAGTGTCAGGATATAAATTTGTAACAGATTTCAAATCTAAAAGCCAATGTTGATAATAACCAAAACACAAGGTATAATTTGAATAAAGTATCAAAATACAGGTATAAAAGTGATAATATTCCTTATTTTATTTGTATAATGCATGCCATTCACCTTCCTTTTACTGTTTTACCTAGATGGATTTGAAATTGACAGTATCTAGATCTGTATGCATTTAGTTTCCTTTAATTCAGACGTCGAGTCTTTTAACTCTGAGGTCTCATCTTGTTTCAAGTGCTAAGAGTTGAATATGGTTGTTATAGGCCACCATGCAAGGCTTGCAAGGTCCTCAGCCTTGGCGGTTATTGCTATTGTTGAAAGGGCAGTGTATCTTGTACAGACGTTATGGCAACGTACTGGAGCCATTTAAATATGCTGGTTATCCAATGTTGCTCAATGCAGTTACTGTAGATAAGGATGACAGCAATTTCCTTGCCTCAGATAGAGCGCCGCTCCTGGTTGCAGCATCAGAGCTTATTTGGCTGACGTAAAATCCTTGTGTCAGCTTTTTTCTTCAAGTTTCATTTGTACTGATGTGATTTCGAGACAGATGCAATGAACTATATTTTTATGTGATGTTTTTATTTTCAGGTGTGCATCATCGTTGTTAAATGGTGAAGAACTTGTGAGGGATGGTGGGATTCAACTTATTGCAACTCTTCTTTCCCGTTGCATGTGTGTAGTTCAGCCAACTACTCCTGCAAGCGAACCATCAGCCATAATTGTTACAAATGTGATGCGGACCTTTGCCGTGTTGAGTAAGTTTGAGAGTGCCAGGGCAGAAATGCTTGAATATTCTGGACTAGTTGATGACATTGTGCACTGTACTGAACTTGAGCTTGTACCTGCTGCGGTTGATGCTGCCCTCCAGACTATTGCCAATGTTTCTGTTTCTTCTGAATTGCAGGATGCCCTAATAAAGGCTGGTGTGTTATGGTAAGTGGCTTATCTTCTTGAATGTTCCATGTTACTATGGTTGATCCATTATTGTAATAGTAAATGACTATATTTTAGACTAGGTCTCCCAGTCTCCTTTAATTTGATTTGTCTGAATATTCTTTAATTAATTGCTTTTGTGTCTGTAATTCACAGATACATAAATTATAGCTATGACATGTTAATACAACAGGCCTCTGAATTATTTAATAGACTTCTCAAAGTGCCAAATTTGGTTTATTTTAGGTACCTTTTGCCCTTGTTGCTTCAATATGACTCAACAGCAGATGAATCTGATACGATAGAATCACATGGTGTCGGTGCTAGTGTACAAATTGCAAAAAATTTGCATGCTGTACGTGCATCCCAGGCCCTATCACGTCTTAGTGGTTTGTCTGGTGATGAGAATTCAACACCTTATAATCAGGCTGTAGTTGATGCCCTTAGAGCTTTGCTCACCCCTAAACTCGCCAGTATGTTGAAAGATCAAGTACAGAAAGATCTGTTGTCCAGATTAAACACCAACCTGGAGTCTCCTGAGGTAAGCTCTTTTTTCCCTTAATGTTTCCAAGTTGGTTGTGGATGATATGTTTAGGTGCTTTTGAATGTCCTTGAATGGTAGGATGTTCATCCACCTGCTTACAAGAAATGTTTTTAGATGAATGTGCATGACTTTTTGTTCAACTACCTGACATAACTTCTTAAAACTCTTTGAACGCTTTAAGTTTTAACTTGGGTTTAGAAAAAGCTTGAACATATTGGTTCTAAGTGCTAGGAGTTTCTACGATTATGTTTTTTGCTTTAAATGTCGGCATCGTCCAGTGGCATGATTCTCTGAGGTTTGTGTATAATTTGTGTCAAGAGATATGGTCAACTGACAATATGCATAGATTCATATAACTTGTAGTTCTTTATCTTCTCCCTTGATTATTTGATTTTGCTTTTCGCAAACAGATTCTTTTCCATAATCTTCATTGATTGAATATTTCAACTATGTGTGCTTTTAGATTATCTGGAACTCTTCAACCCGAGCAGAACTATTGAAATTTGTGGATCAGCAGCGTGCAAGTCAGGCTCCTGATGGTTCGTATGATTTGAAAGATTCACATGGTTTTATGTATGAGGCTCTATCTAAAGAACTCTATGTTGGCAATGTTTACTTGAGGGTCTACAATGATCAGCCAGATTTTGAGATCAGTGAACCGGAGTCTTTCTGTGTTGCCCTGGTTGATTTTATCTCATATCTATTGCATAATCAGTCTGCTGTAGAACCAAATCTCAGTGGCTCATCCCCTGAGACGTCAGAGCATCCCAATGATATTGCTGATGGATCAGGTAATGAGTCGCATCCTGATGATTCTGCTCCTGTATCTGTTGGACAATTGGCTGAGAAAGAAGAGTTTGAACTGGTTAAGAACCTGAAATTTGCACTGATTTCTCTTCAGGTATGTTGTTTAGTTGTATAAGTTGTGTTTTATCCATTCCATGTATTTTACATTATCTTTTCAATTTATTTATTTTTTGTCGTCTTCATTTGCAGAACCTACTCACAAGCAATCCAAATTTGGCGTCAATATTTTCTACGAAAGACAAGCTATTACCTCTTTTTGAATGCTTTTCTGTGCCTGTGGCAGTAGAAAGCAACATTCCTCAGCTTTGTCTGAGTGTGTTGTCACTCTTGACAAAGCATGCTTCCTGCTTGGAGGCCATGGTTGCTGATGGATCTAGTCTTCTTCTTTTATTACAAATGCTTCACTCTTCCCCAAGTTGTCGTGAAGGTGCTCTGCATGTTCTTTATGCACTAGCAAGCACTGCTGAACTTGCTTGGGCAGCTGCCAAGCATGGTGGAGTAGTCTACATTCTTGAACTTCTATTGCCTTTGCAAGGTGAAGAATTTTCAGTCTCATTAATTTCCTCCACATTTATATTATTGTGTTTCATTGGTAACAGAACTGTTGTTTTTCAGAAGAAATTCCCTTGCGGCAAAGAGCTGCTGCAGCCTCTTTGTTAGGGAAGCTTGTCGGACAACCAATGCATGGGCCTAGAGTCGCTATAACACTAGCAAGATTTCTTCCTGATGGCTTGGTATCGGTTATTCGGGATGGTCCTGGTGAGGCTGTGGTAGCTGCCTTTGAGCAGACTACAGAAACACCAGAACTTGTATGGACACCGGCAATGGCAGCTTCTTTATCTGCACAAATTTCAACTATGGCATCGGATTTATACCGTGAACAAATGAAAGGTCGTGTTGTTGATTGGGATGTGCCTGAGCAGGCATCTGGACAACAGGAAATGAGAGATGAGCCACAGGTATCAACGAATTATATTTATTTTTAAGTTTATGATGTGTCTTATTTGTTCAACTGTTAAACTTCCAATTGTACGCAGGTTGGTGGAATCTATGTTAGGCTATTCTTGAAGGATCCTAAATTTCCTCTCAGAAATCCTAAGAGATTCTTGGAGGGACTACTCGATCAGTATTTATCTTCCATAGCTGCCAGCCATTATAACTCACAAGCTGTTGACCCAGAACTTCCCTTGCTTCTGTCTGCTGCTTTGGTTTCATTATTGCGAGTGCACCCTGCACTTGCAGATCATGTTGGATATCTTGGATATGTGCCCAAGCTTGTAGCTGCTGTGGCTTATGAGGGAAGACGAGAAACAATGTCATCAGGTGAGATGAACAATGGCAATTATGCAGACAAAACAGATGAACCTGAAGATGGATCAGCACAACCTGTACAAACACCGCAAGAACGTGTACGCCTGAGTTGTTTACGTGTCTTACACCAACTGGCAGCTAGTACCACATGTGCTGAAGCCATGGCAGCAACTAGTGTAGGAACACCTCAGGTAGGCCACTATCTGTAATTTCTGATGGATATGAACATTGCTATCAATGTTATTGTCCAGTAATATACGTGAATTTTACGAGACTAGGTTATATGTAATGTGATCCTGTCAATCTTCCATCTTATATGTATAATTTAATTATGATATTCCATTAACAAGTGTTATTGACTTTGTCTCAGGATCTCAGACTCAACAATCTTATCTCACACAAAACATATCATTTTTGTTGTCTTCTACTTTATTTCCTCCTTTACTATTCCCTGGCTTTTATTGTTTGTGCTATTCATTCAGCATATCAGGGTATCCTCGAACTGTACTAGTTATAAATCCTTTTCTTTTCTGCGTAAATGGTATAATCATAATAAGAAATTTCTTTTCTGCATAAATGGTATAATCATAATAAGAAATTGCTCATTCTGATATAAAGTAAAACTCTCAGAATTCGTTGTGGATGCTACTTTTCGATAACACCTTTGTCATATGTAATGGTGTTATTTTTATTATCCTAATTCATCTTATTTACCTTGTTTTTTTTTCAGGTTGTTCCTCTTCTCATGAAAGCCATAGGATGGCAAGGTGGAAGCATACTTGCTCTTGAGACACTTAAACGTGTTGTGGTTGCTGGAAATCGAGCTAGGGATGCACTTGTTGCACAAGGACTCAAGTGAGTAACATTTACATTTATTCTCATATATATATATACACACACACGTGCGGATGATCACCTATTGAGGCAGATATTCTCGTATCATATGAACTTTTATGGTAATGTATTCTCATGGGAGTTCTACATGGTTAAGCATAGTTGGTGTGGTGGGAAATTTGCTCATTTTGGTATAATTTATTATGTGATTTATAATTTAAAATAGAGACCTTCAACGCATGATGATTATGTTGGCATGAATGATGTAGGGTTGGTCTTGTTGAAGTACTACTTGGCCTTCTGGATTGGAGAGCTGGAGGAAGGAATGGTCTTTGCTCTCAGATGAAGTGGAATGAATCTGAAGCATCCATTGGCAGGGTGCTGGCTATTGAGGTTAGACTATTTAACATTTAGAAGTGCTTCATAGTTTTCTCTGTCCGCTGTTGTGGTAATGGTTTTCTTCAATTATTGGAAAATTTTTCGTTTTTCCTGTGTAAACAATACACTCATCTTAAATTGAATTCAGGTATTGCATGCATTCGCAACGGAGGGAGCCCATTGTACCAAAGTGCGTGATATATTAGATGCCTCCGATGTAAGTGCTAGACTTGGCTAGTTCTTAAGCCTATTCTTGTTGCAAGAGCGCTTTTACTACTTGATACCTCCAATTCATTTTTTTTCAAAAAAAAAAAAAACATAATTATAATAAAAATAATCTTTTCTTCCAGCATCATGACTGGCTCTTCCTGAGTTTCTCTTTTGGAACTCAGAGAAGTAAAAATAGATATTTAAATGATCAGACGTTTCTTTTCTGTTATAGTTTGTATTGCTGTGAATTCGGAGAATATTCCCACTAAGTTTATTTTGTCCAGATGAAACACATGCTTAAAGTTCACAAGCATGAAGATTGGATCTAGTGGGACTTTTCTCTCGTAGTTTTCCATTTTTGCTAGTGGATTGCTAGTTGCAACGCATCTTATGATTGTCTCTGCATTTGACAGGTTTGGAGTGCGTATAAAGACCAGAAGCATGATCTCTTCCTCCCTTCAAGTGCTCAATCTGCCGCCGCTGGAGTAGCCGGACTAATTGAGAATTCATCATCGAGACTCACTTATGCCCTTACAGCTCCCCCCTCACAGCCTACTTCATCTAAACCTCCTGCTTCGACTACTTTTGACTCCAACGGAAAACAAGATCAGCTTTCATAGTACATGGAATGTAGAGAGATCGTACGAGTCCTTTACTGAAGCTTTGTACTCGTCTGTATAGCACATTGTACAGTATTTTATCACATTTTTTTTTTTGCTCGTCCACGCATACTAAACAGTGGATGACTATAAGAAGAAAAAGGGGAGTGAGTCATTCGTTTTACATGTAAAGTTGACTTCGCATTGTAAATTGAGTTAGCCCTTGCCAATTTTGTGTGTGTAAGCGAGGTGATTTTGTGTGATCACATCATGGCAACTTTTCTTTCTTCTATATTTTGAATTCTTTTTTTCGGTTTCCCTAAAATTCCTCTTTGTTTTTCTTTTCAAGTTTTAATAAACAAAGATGATTTCTGGAAGTCAAGAAGCCAAGTTTTATCAAATATGTTGTTGTGTCTCTGGAGGAGTTTGGATGCGATGTTGTAGAAGGATTATATAGGATGCCTCTGGTGCCCCTACGGTTGATGTACTGGTCTAGCTGGTGGTTGGCAGAATTATTATCAGTTACGCAGTGAGCTCAAAGCTGAATATGTTTTTAAGCTGTTATATCAGTTATGCATTGTCATCATATTTCCTCTCTCATGGACCGTCCAGATTCTGTTCAACCTTTGTTTAAGACTTTTATAGCATCTTGTACAACGAGTGAAGTGATTGTTAATCTATTCAGTTCAGGAGCAAAATGGTGAATGGTTTTTTTGTAGTATGAACTTTTAGGCATAACTTAGCGGTAATCACACCACACCTCTTTCGCTGGGGTAACCATACCTCTAATTTCTTAAGGCAAACGCTCCCATGGGACTGTCTTGCGTCACCATTTTCTGTGGTGTCCTGGCTTTAAATCAGACTGTGCTGTCCATGGTTCTAATCAGTATAATATCAATAAAATCGTCAAGCAGATCGCTTTTTTCTGAAAGCTCTCAAGTTGCATTTTTAAACTTGCATGGCAGTTTTTTGATAAATCAGTCAACCGCTATGATCATATGCTTTCTCAAATCAATTCTTTTACCCAAGACATTCGATGTACTAATATCGTTTCACTGAAAATCGAACTATCCTCAGTAGCTTAACAATGTTATTACACCATTTAGTTGTCAGATTTATCATGTACTCTTATCATCATGTGACATAAGATTTGTGCAAGTCCAACTCTCACGAATTGAGTTCTTGCCTTGGATAATAAGTTCTAATTCAGAATCCTAGAGTAAAAGAAATACATTAAAGCATCAACAATGCTATTATTCGTGGCAGTGGTACACGTGGGCCCCATCTTTGGACTCCTACATTGTGAATGTATCGAGTCACGTTTACTCATTTAAAGCGAACAGTAAATTTTAGAATATTTCGGTTATAAGCTTATTCAAGTGAAACTCTTGTGCTCAAAACTTAAATATGTAAATATGCACCACAACACGATCAATCTCCACCTACAGTTGGCATCAGACGGAGAGGCCAGAGAGAAAAAAAGAGGCACTATGTAGATGGAAGACCCAAGAAGCCAATAGACCTTGTGTATAATTTGACCCTCTGGATCGGCATGGTGATCATCAGACCTTACTCGTAGTCGTACACTCGTACTCAACCTCCCTATAACGCTCCTAAGGTCTGATCAATCGGAACAAACATAACGAACATATATGGGTGACACATGGCAATGGTCTAAAAAGGTACTTTTTAGGATCCTAAAAATGATGCCAACTGTAAGGTAGTCCAAAAGATGGCTCCTCTACCTAGTGAAAATTTGTTTTCGCAGAAAATGTTTCCACTACTTGTCTGCATGAACGAAACCGACATGATCTTCACGTGAACCAATTGAAAGAACTTTTGTGGGATTTTTTTTCCCCTTAATTTCAGTGCGAATAGACTATTTTATTGTATCATCTTTTTAGCATATACCTAGTTAATTCTTGACTTAAAACATTTAATTTTACTTAATTACTGACTTAAGTATCAGGAAATCTTACAGATAAGAATCACAACCGCATAATATATAAGGAGAGTTGAAATTGGAAACGGTGAGAGTATATCAACGGCTGGAAAAACTCTCCAACAGTACCTATGACTTCAATTCTCACTCATACAAATGCCTTAAAAAAGGAAAAAGTTTCTCAGGTTGCACTTCTATATTAGGACGGCTTCCTTACCATCCTTAGAATAAATTGGGATGTCATAGGGAATCGCAAAATCAAGAAAATTGAATTCCCGTCGTTTTTTTCGGAATATGAAATCCCATTTCTCAATGCATTCCCATTCCTGTCGTATTGAATGTTAGCATCAATTGAACCAAAACGACAAGAGTGGGAAGCCTATAAATACCTAACTTAACTAACTCTTTACAAACACAAAAGAAAAAAAAAAAAACAAAACAAAGGAAGAAACAACCAACGAGAGTAAGATATCCAAGTGCCTCAGAGAGCATTCCACTAAAATTCACCAAAGAGCGCAAGACCAAGAAAATGACGAGCAACAAGAAGTTCCTAGTCTTTTGCATAATGATGGCCTCATTGGCCATGGCATCAATGGGAACCTTAGAGGACGATGAGAAGGATTGCGTCGACCAGCTCGGAAACCTTGCATCTTGCATACCCTACGTGAGTGGCACGGCCAAAAAGCCGACACCCGAGTGCTGCGAAGACACCCGGAAAGTGAAAGAAACGAAGCCCAAATGCTTGTGTGTTCTCATCAAGGAGAGCACTGACCCTTCTATGGGACTTCCTGTCAATACCACTTTGGCCCTTCAAATGCCATCCGTTTGCGACATTGATGCCAAAGTCTCTGATTGCCCTAGTAATGTCTCAAATTACTACTACTACTACTACGACTACTCTTTCCCAACAGAAAAATAATAACAATAGTTTTTTATTTCTGTGAAATCAATATGCTAGAAAATCATCCCCATTATAAAAAAAAAAAAAAAAAAAACAAAAATTCAATGTGTCCTCATATCACAATATTGAGGCACAAGTTTTGGAATGAAACCCTTTACCAACCATAAATGAGAAGAATAAAATTTCATCTGGACTTTTAATCATAATCTAGGAGTAACTTACGTTAAGTGTTTGAAAATGTCTACATATGTTGTACTTGTACTAATGCTATTTTTATTGCTGTATATGTTGTTTTCAGGTATATTAAATCTCCCACCGAATTCTCCGGATGCCAAGATCTTCAAAGAAGCTGAGCCAGATTCCACAACATCCTCAACAAGTGATACACCAAAAACATCTGTTTCTACCTCTTCCGGGTCAACATCTACTACTACTTCTTCTTCATCTGGGTCTGAGTCAAAGTCAACCCCAAATAGCAATAATGGAGCAAAATCCAAGTCAACTATGACTGGAACTTTTTTGGTGGTAATGATGGTTTCTGTGGCATGGATTTCCATATAACGATGGTTTCTATGGAAGAATAGTAGCTCTGGTTTTTACCAGATTATTTACCCTTTTAGGATTTCATTTACTGCAATAATAGACACGAGAGATTTGTCTTTTATTTGCTAGCTTCTCAAAGTTGAAGTCTAAAAGAAAATTAAAAAAATAATAGAAATGTGCAAGATTTAATAACAATTGTTAGAGAATGAACCTGTCACTCAATCTATTGGTAAAAGAGTTTGTAGAATTAAATTTGCAATGAATTTTCTGGTAACATTAGCAAAAGAGTTGCCTCTCAAATTTTCATATATATATATATATATATATATATATATATATATATATATATATATATCTATATACACACATTTTATATGATATGGAGAGTGTGTCTGTCAAGTACTTAACTTTTCAATGGTTTTGTATTTTGTAATATGTTAAAAGTAATATTGCACATTGCTACATGACAGAGAAAATAGTTCTTAACAAATTATAACTCACGTATTCAAATTATTAATTCACAGCTAATCAACTAAAATTGAAAGCATTACTCATCCCAATAAGGCAACAAACTTGAGGGCAATAATTTGAAGAGTAAAATTTTTTTTTTTTAATTAAAGTGGGGCT
Organism: Trema orientale; assembly: GCA_002914845.1. NCBI lineage: Eukaryota > Viridiplantae > Streptophyta > Magnoliopsida > Rosales > Cannabaceae > Trema > Trema orientale. The sequence continues at coordinate 21,907 of JXTC01000844.1, forward strand.
TAACTAATGACCTCCACTTATTACAAATTAAAGGAAAATATCTACTACTACCCAATTCACACCCCACCCCGTTAGGGATAATAGGCTTTCACGCCTACCCCCGATGTGACTCGAACCTAGGATCGAGATCCTAGGTAGTGGATGCTCTTACCACTTGAGCCAACCCATTTCGTCAAATGAGATGATTAAAATTTGAAGAGTAAATTAGTGACACTAAATTTAGCACCAAAAGTTTTATACAAAATTGCCTGAATCTCTTTTTTTTAACTCATAAAATAAGCACTAATATCCTGTAATCTAAATAAATGGATCTCTACTTTGAGAAATGTGTAACTTAAAAATTGTCACATGATTTAGTATTAAAATTTTGGCTAAAAAATGTGGTCCCATAATAATACACTAATATAAAACAAATAGGAGAATTTGGACAAATCCTTTGTTTTAAGATAAGCGAATTAAAAATTATATCTTTTGTAAATACTTAAAGAAAGGAAAAAATGTAATCAAATTGCCAAAGTCACCCACCCTCACCGAGTGACCGTCGAAGTGATCATCGGACCCCCACGTGACAGTAGAAGTCATCTAGCACTTTGAGAGTATATATATGTACTAGTTTCATGGTACGTGTCTTAGACACGTACACCCGTTGTTTGATAAAAATAAATAAAATAACATTAAGCAAAAAGAATTATAATTTGATGTTTATGCAATGATAAATGTGGTTAAAAAACGACATTTTAGAAATTCTATTTTTCAAAGACAAAATTGTCTGATTATTATACTAAAACAAATATTATAGACGGATAATATTCTGAATGTGATATATTAATAATTGATACTTACTCCTAATCTTATTTTGTATCAAAATGACGTTAAATGACATTTAATTGAGTTGTTTGAGATAATTTACAATTTGCACGTGAACAAAAACCTCAATAACAAGCAATTCTTTTCTTTTCTTTTCAAATATTATCATTCTAATAAAAAAAATCTTTGATTATCAGAATATTGTTTTTATTTTATTACATTATCTGTGTGTAGATGACAAATTATTTGATTATATTGATAAACACTATAAAATTTGAAGGCCTTGGACATAAACCATATGTACCTTACCTTAAAGAACTATGAAAAAAGAGAAAAGGGTTTCTATCACTTTTACGTATAAAAAACTAAAAAAATTACAAAAATACGGAACTCAGGCTTTTTTCAAATTTTCGTACGGTTTTTATTAAAAAAATATCATTTTTTAAAAAATATTTAGAAAAATACCATTTTTTAAAATAATTACTGGTTACTAGTTTCTAGAAACTTGTTACTGATTACCAGTTATTAGTTATATACCAGTTATAAATACTTTTGGTTACTAGTTACTAGTTTCTGGAAACTGGTTGAAATTAGTTATTATTTTAAAAAATGGTATTTTTCTAAATCGTTTTTAAAAAATGGTATTTATATAATAAAAATTGTACTGCTCCTTAAAAAAACTTAAAGCACCGTATTTTTCAAATTTTTTTCTAAATTACCGTATAATATTGGAAATTAGATATTATACGGTGTTTTTATAAAAAAATTTGGAAAATACAGTGGTTTCGGTTTTTTTTAAGGTGTGGTACAGTTTTTATTAGAAAAATATCGTTTTCTAAAAAATATTTATAAAAATACTATTTTTTTAAAAGTAGTAACTAGTTTCTAGTAACCAATTTCTAGAAACTGGTAACTAGTAATCAACAGTATTTATAACTAGTATATAACTAATAACCAATAATCAGTAACCAGTTTCCAGAAACTGATAACCAGTAACAATTTTAAAAATAGTACTTTTCTAAATATTTTTTAAAAAGTGAAATTTTTTTAATAAAAACTACAGAAAAATTTAAAAAAAACATGACTTCCGTATTTTTGTAATTCTTTTCGATTTTTTTAGGTAAAAATGTTAAAAAGCCATATATATATATGGGCTTTTTAGTCAAACGGCTTAATTTTGGATCATGATTGGTAAAGTGGCCATTTTTCAAACACTGTTTAAAAAAGGCTGAATTTTAAAAATTATTTAAGAAATGACCTTTTTTTTATATTTAGTATATCAAAATATATTGATTTTTTATTTTCTGAAAATTAATTTATTTTATAAAAAAATCAATTTTTTATAAATCAAATCGATTTTCTTTATAAAAAAAATAGATCAACTAAAAAAGGTCATTTATCGAAATAAATTATAAAATGATCATTTATTAAATACGTTTAAAAAATAGCTATTTTTTAAATTGATCTGAAAAAAAAGAAATGCCTGAAAAATTCCAAATGTCCATGTTTTTAAATTGAAAATTAGATGGATGATCAATTTTTTTAAATTGGTTTAAGTAGATGTCCATATTTTAAAATAGCTAAATGTCCATACCTTTAAAGATTTAGTTGTGAAATATATTATATTTCTATTTTTGTCATTAAGTGAGTTGGTCATTTAACTATAAACTTTTGATCTTAGTCATATATTAAGTTTTGAGCCAAAAAATAGTCAAATAACTAGTTAGACCTTTTAAAAAATGGGCCCTTGAGACCTGAGTTTCTTCTAAATATCATTTTTAAAAATATTTAGAGAAATACCACTTTTTAGCGATTGATGGGTGCATTTGAGGTAGATAGTCCGACTTTTTACTCTAAGTACCTTCGAAAAATACAAACTTTAAAGAGAAAAGTGGTTTTTCTAATTAAATTTGAAAAGTTTAAATTAGGTTTTAAAAGACTGATTCAATCAGTAATTTTTCTTAAAAGTAGACCATTCGGAATTTTTCAATTTTTTTGGATTTTAGGCTTAGATTTTGGGCTTTTTAAGCAAATGTCCAAATTTTATATCATGGCTTGTAAAATGGCTGCTTTTAAAAAAAATTTAAAAAATTATTTTGAAATTTATTTAAAAAATGGTTGTTTTTCTTATTTAGTATATCAAAATGTATTGATATATATATATTTGAAAATTGGCTTATTTTAAAAAAAATTGATCTACTTTTTCAAAAATAGATCTACTTTATGAAAACTAGATTAACTTAAAAAGTCCATTTATCAAAATAAAATTATAAAGTGGTCAATTATTAAAACAGGTGTTAAAATTGATCTTGAAAAAAGATCAATTCTTATAAATACTCAATCAAGTTTCCTCTTTTAGATTTTCTTAGCCCATAATTGGATTGTCGACAAGGTATTAGTCACGTCAATTTTGGTGGGGCTTTTAGCGAAATGGCCAAATTTGGGCTCTTTCGAGTGAGTATCAATTTTCAAAATTTTAAGCAAACTGACGGAGAGTGTTTATATATCGAGACTGTATCATAAACAAAGATAAACTCCGTATAAAAATGAATATATTTAAATGTCTAGTTTAAAAAACGGATATTAGTTAGTATACATACTCATATACCGATACCTGATATAGTAAATATTAACAATTATATAAAGATAAAGAGTCACGTAGCTAAAAACAAAAAAAAATACCGAC
>JXTC01000844.1:32877-45653 GCA_002914845.1 Trema orientale
GCAATTCTTAATTGTCATTAAATATGATTTTTTTAACGACACAAGTATTAACGGTGGTTTGATTTTTAATTATCGTTAATTATCATTATTATTGTATTATAATGTATAAGCATACGTTTATCAGCAAAACAACTCTTTTTTTTTATAAGAATCAGACAAGCGATTTTTTTTTTTTGATAATATAAGATTCAATAATTAAAATAAAAAAAAAAAAAAAAACCCAAGGGGCAGAGGGCCGAGCCAAGAAAAAAATAGCATGAGAGACCCAATCAGTCTCCAAAGATACAGTCAATGTCTACATGATCATTACAAATAATGGAAAGTAAAGAACTAATGTCTAAGACCAGAAAAACATTGAAACTAGCCGCCCACTTAGCCAAGTTATGAGCCACGTGATTGATGGCACGCGGGATAGAGGAGAATTCTACATGGCCAATAGAAGTAACCATTCGCAGGACATCGTCAAGATCAGCTGTGAGTTCCCTTTGAGAGTTAAGATCAGCCTGTTGCAGTCCGACTCCATCACTGCAAGTTGGATTTTTCTCGCAAGAACTTGCTCCAGATCTTCCTTTAATGCCAAAGCTTCTACAATTATTGGCTCAGTTACATTAACCTTAATTGCAGCGGCAAATAAAACGGCTCCGTTATTATCTTTTCCCACACATGAGCAAATTGAGTGATCATTCCTTACCACAACATTAGTGTTGACTTTGCATAACTTAGGGTGATGAAAAGGCCACTCAATAGGCGAGCTGATTTTTCCTCTATTTTCATTCACCGCAGTAATGTGCAGACTATAGGCCCGCTTCACTCACTAAATTAGCTGTGTAGGAGGTGTATGATTACCTCCATGAACAATACTATTTCTTTCCTACCAAATAGAGTCCATACAAACTGAAGCAAATATCAAAAATAGTTGAAAGTCCTCCTGCTCCTTTGGAACGATTGTCCCTGTGAAAACTTTGATGAACTAGTCATGCACCTTCTAAAATCTAAAATCATCACTCCTAATTCCCCAAGAAGAGGTAAACCACAAGATTTTAGAGATAGGATAGTCCTAAAAAAGATGAATGGTGGATACTTGAGCTGAGTGAATGGAAGCTAACCGCATTCTCGTTAGTAAACCATCACTAAGGATTCTCCACCAAAGCATATGGTGCCTAGGATGTAATTTGGTCTTCCAAAAACACTTCCAAAGATCATTCTGAGGAGAGAAAGAAGTCAAGAACTACTCCCGAACAAGAATATTACACGCTCCCGAGGAAGAGGTGGCCCAAAACCATTTAGTTGTAGTACTTTGAAGAGCGTTGGAATTGGAATCCTTAGGATACCTTCAATTGAAGCTTTATTGAAGGAATCCTTCAGAAGATTCACATTCTAACTACCCAACAATGACAAGAGATTATTGACCATAAGTCCCTTATTCGGCAGGGTCCCAACACAATATGTTGGCTTGAAATTTGGCAACGATGGGATCCAAGGATCAAACTAAGCACTAATACATTGATTCTTAGTGATCACACGATAAGGCCGCAACTTAAGTATCTCTTGACTATTAAGAATTGCTTTCCAAACCCAAGAGTTTGATTTTTTTTTTTGGATTTATCAGCCATATATCTTACACTTTTAGATATTTTTTCTCAGTTTCACACTGCTACAGTGACTTACTATCACCTTGCTTACAAAGAATCTTCCAAGCCTACTTGGTCATAAAGACCTGATTTATCACCTTTATTTTCCTAAGTCCCATACCACCCAAAGCTTTGGGCAGGCAACAATCTTTTTAGCTTTTCAGAAATAAGCATCAACCAAAAGTTCCAGATCTCAGAATCCAGTTTTGAGTAAATAGGTTTTGAAATCAGTATGGACATTAAGGAATACATCGGAATGGCCATAGTCACTAATTTCGCTAGCACAGTTCTATTGGCTCGTGATAGGATATGGGCTTTCTAAGAATCAAGTTAGACTGCAACCTTCGCACCACACAGTTAAGATCTCCAAATTTCCTTTTAGAGAAAATGAAAGGTAAGCCAAGGTACTTCCTAGATCCTATAAGGCTTCAAAAAACCAGCAGCTGATTGATCTCCTGGCCTTTCTGACCCCTCAAATTCCTACTAAACACTATACTGGACTTGCCTTGGTTGACTGATTGGCCAGACCAATCGCAATATTTGTTTAGACACCCCATGAAGACTGCTGCCTCTCTCCTAGTAGCCCTTCCAAAAAAAAGTATATCATCAGCAAACGCCAGGTGGGTTGTACCTTGCCCATTTTGAGATAGCTTGATGCCATGATTATTGCCATTCTCCTCTTCCCTAGCTAAGAGTCCCAATAGTATTTCACTACAAAGAATAAAGATATAAGGCGAGAGGGGATTGCCTTGACATAGACCTCTTTCCAGGGGGATAGTGTAATAAAGCGATCCATTGATATGAATTTTGGACACAAGTGTGAAAATGCAAGTCATAATTTTGTCAATGAAGGTACTAGGGAAACCAAAATTGATCAGAACACTTCGAATAAAAGGCCACTCCATACGATCATAGGTTTTCTCCATATCCAGTTTAAGCATCATCAATCCACGTCTTCCCTTTTTCATTCTCAAAGTATGGAAGAGCTCTTGAACCACCAAGGACCAGTTTGTCTGCCTTTCATAAAAGCAGTCTGGTTCGGGGAGACCAAATTCGTGAGGGTAGTTTTATTCTATTAGCCCGCAACTTAGCAATAAGCTTATACGTAGTGTTACAAAGGCTTATTAGTCTAAACTCATTCGTCTTTGATGGATTATCTACTTTAGGCACCAGAACAATATTGGCTTTATTCATACTAGGAAGAAAAACTCTATTAGTAAAGAAATCCACCATTGTAGCACATACATCATGTTTAATAGTCTGCCAATATGACTAAAAAGGTATGATGGGGCCCAAAGCTTTACTCGGGTCCATTGCGAAGAGCACTTTCTCAATCTATTCATGAGAAAGAGTACTCAAAAGAATCTTTCTCTCTAAATCATTCACATGAGGTAGCACTAATCCATCTAGGTCCTCTAGGCATTCTAAGTGTTAAGTCATAAACAGATTTTTAAATTTCATTTCAAACTCACCACAAATCTAGAACCTGCTATCTAGCCATCTGCCATCATCTCCCTCCAATTAAGATACATAATTTCTTCTTCTTCTTACCATAGTGGATAAGAAAAAGAATTTACTGGCTCGATCACCTTCTACTTTCCAACAGATCCTTGATTTTTGTTTCCAAAAAAGCTCTTCCTTGTAGAGCACCTCTGACAAATGCTGTCTCAGCAACTAATTTCTCCTTCATAACATTATCTTCTAAAGGGGAATCATTTTGAGCTAACTCCATTTCCCTCCTTGTCTCGGCTATTTGAGTTTGTATATTACCAAATTGATCTTTGCATCTCTGTAGAGCTCGTCTAGATTCACCAATTTGCCAAGCTAATCTCTTTCCATGTGACCAATGAAAGATTGAGTTCCAGGCTTTTTTGACAATCTAGTGGCTTCTCACATCCCGAGTCTAAACAACTTCAAATCTAAAAGGTTTAAAGCTCATTTCCTCCTTACCCAAAGCATCAAGGAGAATTGGGTTATGGTCAGACACAAAATCTGGGATTGTTTGGACTATTGCATCTGGGAAGAAACCTCACCACTCGGTCGAAGCTACCGCTCTGTCTAAACGAGCCCTTGTGAACATAGTCCTCATCTTCTACGACACCGAGTGAATTGGGGTTCTGACAAACCTAAGTCCACCATTCTTAACTGGGCAATACAACTTCTTATAGCACTTTACGAGAAGGTAGAGCCACCTCTTCCTATAGAATTATTCCAAAACTCACCATCAGCTAACACACTATTAAAATCCCCTATCATTACATAGTGTTGAGGCCATTTAGACATGGTTATAGGTAATGAGTCCCAGAACTTTCGTCTATCTCTGTTAGCCGGAGGACAATAAATACCTGAGAAGACCCAAGGTTGGAGAAGTGGATCTGAGAAGATAATTATACTTATCGTGTTCTTAGTAGTCAAGATTAGTTCGAGATAGGTACCTGAATTCAAAGCAAGACATAATCCCTTGATTGACCTATAGGAGGAATATAAATGAAGTCCAAAAATTGGCATAAACTCAGCTTTCTTCTAAGGTCTTCTTCTTCAATTATAGTTTCAAATAACAGCAGTACATCCAGTTTGAAGCACCGGACCAGAGCCTGAAGATTGGAGACTACACAAGGACAGGCTAACCATCTGCAGTTCCACACAGAGTCTTCATAGGGTTTGGGGAGACTTTTTTAGGCCAGTATCCTGAGCCCTAATCTGAAAATCATGCAGTTCTTATGCAATTCCTTCAATAGAAGAGTAATCCATTATGGTAGAACTTGGTGGTGTTGTCTCCACTCTATGAAGACCCATTTCTCATGCAAGTTGCTTGATCCTAATTCTTCAACTTGATCTTGATCCATGACTAGGAGTCCTAAACCCGTACCATTTGAGCCACTTGACCTGGTGGAAAAGGTAGAACCTGGTATCAGTAGAGGAAAGTTGGCCGAGAAAGCTTATTTGGGAGGAATAGGCTCGGCTGGTCCTTCTTCAATAATTGTCTACCTTTGGCCCAAGTTGACCAAATCCTGGGCCAATTTAACAAGATCTTTCGTTGGGGCCTAATCATGAATGCTAGGAGTGTGTGCAACAGGGAGACAAAATTACTAGGCTTTCCTCTTTCTAAAAGTCGCCCAAGATCGTGTTTGTGTTTCAGTTCTTCAAAAGATGGGGTTGGAGCCAAAATGGATCCATGGGCCTTATATAACTCCATAATAAAGGGGTCCAACATAATTTGAATTGTATTATTGAAATAGTGTAGTTTGTCAGACCAGTACTACAACATTATAATAAATTAACAATAGTTAAATACCGCCGAAGAAAGAGTTTAACGGCGATTAAAAACCGCTGTTAATGCAGGTGCCGTTGAAAGCGGCACCTTTAACGGAGGTTATTAACCATTCTTAAAACTTGACCAATAAAGACGGTTCCAGTTATTGGTGACGAGATCTTTAACATGGAACCGTTGTTAAAAGCTTTTTCCAGGAGAAATTTTTTTTCTTTCTCCAGAACACTTTGTACAATACCACAGCATTAAACCTGCCTAAACAGGATTTCAAATCAATTCAAAAACAGACAAACATAGGTATAACTGTAATAAAGTATATATAATAAACATAATTAAAATCTAGTACATATAACTAAAAAGTTTCTACTATATAGACAATGCACTCTAACACAAAAATATTTAAGAACCAATAATGAGTTTCTAGATACATATCACTAACATTTGTAACATAAACTTATCAAAAGTTATATTAACAACTCTAACATAGATAAGGTAAACAAATAAAGATACATTCTAACATAAACACCGCATTCCATATAATTGAATTGAGATAGACACTATAATTACAATAGAACTATAGTTAAAATACATAAAGATGAAAGATAAATAAAAACATCTCATACGAACAAACTATATCTCATACCTTAATATGATACTAAGTTGGACCATCTCTTTTTTCCCTTCTTTCCATGTCCATATGAAATATTTTGAATGCACTAAACAAAAACATATGTTATAAAAACTAGTGGATCAAATAAATAAACATATGTTATATATATTATACTATACATTATACTAACCATGTCAAGAGATTTATAGTATCCGGTAATTGTCTAAGTGCATACAAGAAATAATTATTTTTTGAGACACGTTACTACATAGAAATAATCTACAAGGTCATGTGAGTGACAGTTATTTTTAACACCAGAAGGATAAGGATGCACACCACCAATCTAATCTTTCAATTCCAATTCAAAGTATTACCATTTTATTATTATGAACCTTCAAATTCAACTCAATTCATACTTTGTACAAACTTTTAACTATTCTAAAGTTAATAAACTAAAAAATTTCAAGTTAATGAAAATACAAAGTATACATATTATAAAGTCACATAACACTAATTAATTAATGGTAATGTAGTTAAACTAATAAGCTATAATTGCTAATATCCATAATCAAAACAATATAAAATCATCAAATAATATACATTATGAAAATTTAATTTCTAAAACAACTTTTTCGGATTAATTAAAATTAGGGAAGAAAAATACCTCAAATTGAGTAAAAATGTTTCAATATTCCAAAATTGAGCCCAAACTTAGTATACCCATTCAAATTGAAGCCTAAATCAACAAAAAAAGAAATAAAATTATATACTCATCGAGAATCGTAGTTGTTAATTGTACAAAAATTTAAACTTTTCTAGGGCACAAATAATTACTAAATACTAACTAATCTTAAAAATTATAAGTATATAAAGCTTACCCAAGTCGAATAAAGTGATTTAAACTAAATGAGAGTGATTTTGGCTATCAAAATCGCTAGAATAAAGGTGGCCATGTATGAGGAAGACGAAGTTGGGGGTGGTGGGCGAGCTCTCGACTGGGGAGAAGAAAGAAAATACCAGCTCGACCCTTATTTATATGACTTTTAAAGGCAGTTGTACCAGAACTGTCGTAAAAAATTAAATTTGAGTATTAACGGCGGTTCTGCTGCAACTACCATTAAAGGTCTAAAAGATTATAAACTTTTAATGACGGTTGTACCGGAACCACCATGAAAAGTTAAAATTTGAGTATTAACGGCGGTTCTGCTGCAACTACCATTAAAGGTCTAAAAGATTATAAATTTTTAATGACGGTTGTACCGGAACCACCATGAAAAGTTAAAATTTGAGTATTAACAGTGATTCTGATGCAACCGTCATTAAATATTTAAATGATTTTAAACTTTTCTCGGTGGTTACACTAGAACTGTTGAAAAATATTAAAATTGATTATTAACGGCTGTTCTACTTCAACCGCTGTTAATAAATTGTTGTTAAAAGTTTTTTTTTTTTTTGGTAGTGCAGTGGTCAAATTGAATGTCAAGCATCACTCCAGCATATTTCGCTACTCTTTTCCTCAGGTGTCTCATACTAGGGGTCCCATTAGATGTCTCAATCATCTGCACTTCGAGCCCCTCACTATCCCGTTTTGAGTTATAGCGTATCTCCCTTTCCGTTTCACCAGGCCGATTAATCATAGGAATAGAAAAGTCTTCTTTCCTTGTCAGTTCCCCAGCTGTACCAAGGCATGGGATTTGAGTTGAGGAGGAATTTATAATTTATAATTACTATGTTGCCCCTCGCTGGTGATCTCGAGCATGCCATCTCTGCCATTCTAGATGCCGAGAAAGGAATGATCCGAGAATCCTGACCATCCTCTACTCTGTTATGTCTCAATAAATGGTTTATTTTGTTAAGGAAACACGATTTAATATCGTTATCAGCTCAGAGCCAAGGCCCATAGAGTGGCACCGTGAAGCTGCCATTCGTGACAGTGGTACCCATAGAAGCTTTGCAAATTCGGTAGCTGTGTCTTAATAGGCCGCATTTGTAGCAAAAGTCAACAAATCTTTCAAATTTAAGCTGAACCCATCTCGGAAGACCCCTTGCCTTCTTCTGCAGAAAACCCGCTGGAAGAGGTTTTGCCACTGCAATATCAACTTTCAAATGAATATACAACCACCCCCCCTCAACCCAAAAAAAGAGACACCCAAAGACCTACGATCAACCTCTATTAGCTTGCCTAAAAATTATCGTTGGTTGAACTTGAAAGTATCGAATATAGTACCTAAAAATTAGTAGATATTTAGAGAAATGTTTTGATGTGCTTATATTTATAAAATATTTATGCAACTTTTCTATCTTAATTTTGTACTTAATTATTATTTTTCTCAAAGTCTTTATCTTGGTTTGTGCTATTTTCTTAAATTGAGCAGGTTATAAAGTATTTATGAAAAAGAGAGTTTAAAGTGGCATTTTCCTAAATCAATTAGATGAAGATGACGTGAAGAAAAATAGAATCCCATTTGTTTCAACGAGGACCAGTTCGTTTACTTTTGTGAAAGAGAAGCCCAATGGTTTTTAAGCCCAACCCAAGTCCATGACACAACCCGGCCAACATTATCAACTTGAATGGAAATTTATGGCGTATAACTTGATGCGATTATAATCATGAGGAAATGAAGGACATATTCAAAGAGGCTTATCTTGATCTGTTGGTGTGCTGGAAGTTTCTTAGAATAAATTGGACTCTCTAAACGGGAAGCATTTAAATTTAGAAAGGCAAATAAAATGGGTAACTATAGGTCGGTTACAATGTTCACGTATACGTATATATGTGAGTACGAGGAAAGTATATAGGACGACAGTGAGAGTCCGAGAGCAAAGGCAGGAGAGGGAAGAATGCGAAGAAATTTCTAGAGTAGTTTTTTTTTTCCCTCTTCAATTTATTATGACTATATTTTTATTTTTCTTAGTTTAGTTATGTTCTAGATTTTTTTTCTAGGGTTACGATGTAGCCTAACTACGATGCTTTAATATTTTTTATTCAATTTAGTCCATGAATTATTTTTCCTAGTAGAGTTTCAATTCTGCTCTTAATGCTTCCATTTAATTAGCCACTAAATAAATGATATGTTAATCATAATAAAACTGGAAGGAGATTTCTGCATCTAGTACATTGAATTAAAAATCATAAATTGTATGTAAAATAAGAATATATTTACATAGTTTGTGTGGTCGCTATATGAGTTTCCATAGATCTTAATGAATTCTTAATTAGTTTAATTTACATAGGAATATACCGAATTCGTAATTAAGAGTATTTTTGCTTGAACTCGGGAGAGGATAGTGAATAAATTAGGAAATTTCGACTATCAACTAGGGGAATAATTTTAGGACTAATGAGATAGAGAATTTTTAGAGTGGATTAGTTACAGTGAAATTGTAAACCCTAGGTTTAATTTCACTGGTTTACATCTTATTTTATTTTTCGCTTTTAATTTTAATTTTCGTTTATTTTTATTGCTTTTAGTTTTAATTTAATTTAATTTTTCTTTAGTCGATTAATTCAAATAAAATTAGGATTAGCTAAATATCGGTACTTAGTAAATCAACAGTCTTCATGGGATGATACTCGATACTTACTACTATATTACTTGTTACGATTTTGTGCGCTTGCAAATTTTCATAATAAATTTTTGGCACTGTTACCGGGGACTGTTTGATTTTTATTAATATCGATACTAAGTAGCCTTAATTTTAATTTGAAATTTTATTTTTATTTTTATTTTACATTGTCTCTAGTTTTTATTTTCCAGGTGTTCGTAATTGGTGCTAAAAAAATAAAGGGCTAAGATGTGGAATAACACTAGTATTTTTTTCAAATATGACATGGAGTCTCTATTTGAAGTATGGAAAAGGTACAAGGAGATGTTATGGTGGACTCCATATAATAGAATACCATTGTGGTTATAAGTTCAAATATTTTATAATGGATTGAACTACATGAGTAAGAGTGTGGTTGATGGAGTGGCTGGTGGATATTTGTATAACAAAACAGCTGATGAAGCATACAAGTTAATAGAAGCGATGGCTTATCATTATCAATATCGACCAGAACATTCCAAGCCAAAGAGAGCCGTCGGAGTCTACGAAACAGATGCCATCTCAGCTTTGTCTGCTCAAGTTGCTATTTTGTCGAGGCGGTTGGATAATTTAAGAGCAAATTCCGTACACACTTTATAGTAATTGTGTGAATTATGTGGAGGGAACCATATGAGAGCTGATTGCTAGTTTGGAAGTTTATTTACACCTTATACTACTGAACAAACCAGCAATGTGTCAGACTTCCAACAGCATCACAATCCGTATCCTGACACATATACTCCGAGGTGGCAAAATAATTCAGATTTCTCATGGAATAATCAACACACGATGAATCTTTTACCAGGATTTTAACAACAAGAGAAGAAGGTATCTTTGGAAGATGCCCTTGCCAAACTTGCCTAAACGATATCTCAGTTCTTTGCAAATCAAGATGCAGCATCTTAATACCTTGATGAGCAAATGAGTCAATTGAGAACTCTTTTATCTGAAAGACCACATGACTCTTTATTGAGCAATACTGAGACCAATCTAAACAATGAAGAGATGGAGATTACACCTGAGAATGGTGAACAAGTCAGTGAGTCGCAAAATGCTTTGCAAAAGTCTGTAGAAACATAAGCTTTCACTGTTCTTTCTCAATCAATATTTTCAAGTGAACTAAATAAGGACAATATGGAGCAACTTGAAAACACCACCAAGGACATTGAAGAAATAAGTTCAACCATACAACAACCACAAATAGCCAAATCATTGGATATTACCAAGTGTCTAGAAGCACCAGTAGAAGTTTAGATAGTCCATCCTAAGACAATGAAAGCCGAAAATGAAGAGGCTATGGAGGATACACATTACTTGATAGCTTTGCCAAGTTATGTTTATGGGAGAAAGTCGAAATTTATGAAACTTAGGAAAGAATCTCTTAGAGTATGGACATCTATTCAAAAGCCTCTAACACTTAAGCATAAACCCGTGCTCTCTCGATGTCGTTACGTATACTTGGGTGATGCTTATGAGAACGCCATGAATGTGATGTTGAAGAGTCTGGTTGACAACTATAAATTAAGCGCTTCTTGGGAGGCAACCCATGAACTTTTTCTTTTCCTTTTAATTTTGAATTTATTAGGTTTCTTTTCTTTTGTTATATTTTGTTTTGTTTTATTTTGTGTTTCAGGTTCTTACATAAGTCGACATATGGATTTCAACAACTCAACTAAAAGCCTCCACCTTTGCGTAAAAATCTGAGGGAGTTTTCTTTTACCTTCTCTTTAAATTTTAACATTTTGGACAATGTTAATTTTAAGTTTGGGTGTAGGGAGTTAAATTTAAAAAAAAAAAATTAAAAATTAAAAAATTGAAATTTTTTTTAAAATTTTTAAATTAGTTTATTTTTTTTTTTAGTTTTTTTAATTATGACCTAGTTTGATAATCGAATGCCGATGATAAGAACTTGATTAGACTGAATAAAGTTCTTGGGAAATGATGAATATTGTTTTTGTCTGTGTGCTTGATTCTATATTAGTTTAGTTTTGCCTATGATTTCTTGAATATTTTGTGTACATAGATGTTGCATTTAATTGTTTTGCTTACTTAGAGAAAGTTTATGTGGATTAAATACATTTTGAAATCTCATTAATAAGCTCTAGAACCTGTTTAATTATCACTTGAGGCAAAATCCTAGACTATATTGCATTAGAGATATGATTTAGACCATCTTTGGATCGATTGAGCCTTTCAAGCTACTCTTGACACTTATATCCTTAGTTTACACCTTTGAGCCTAATTATTGACCTTTTCCTTGATAACCATATTTTTAACCTAGCTTTAAAAAGTTTTCAACATTTTACCTTACACCTGATAACACATATGATCTTTGTTGAAAATATTTTGAATTATGCATTTTAAGAGGAAAAGTGGTGTTGAGGAAAAATATTTTGTAGAGGCATGAAAAAAAAAAGAAGAAAAAAAAATGCTATACCCTTGTGCCCAAAAAAAAAAAGAAAAGAAAAAGTGAAGAAAAAAAAGAAAAAGAAAAAAAAAATTGAAAATTATAAGTTTGGGGTATAGTGTTTCAATGAAGAAAATATAGAGTAAAAGAAGAAAGTGAAAAATAAGTTTGGGGGAGCTATATCAACAAAGTGTTAAGTTGAGTAGTATAAAGATCCGATAATAATTTATGTGCTTAGAGTAATTTGAGCCACAAAAATGACTTTTATCCTACCTGTCACCTTAGCCATACATTACAAGCTTAATTAAGTCATAATGATCTTTTGTGCGATATTAGTTTACATTAATGGAAAGCAGTATAAAAATCAGGCGTATGGAGTTTATATATTTCTATCTAGAGATTTATTATAACTTACTTATTTGCATAAATTGATCCGAGTCATAAGTGATTAAATGTAATTATTTATTTATATACACATACTCGAGGAATCTATAGTGGAATCAGTTTGGCATTTGAATTGAAATTCTATACTTTTACAATATTCAGAATTTTTCTTTGAGCTTTATATTATGTGGAATCTTTGAGGTAAACTTTGAGAGTCAGAATGGGTCATGGTTTGGTCATATTTAGGTGTTTAGGTTTTTCTTTCTTTCTTTTGCTCGAAGACTAGCAAATATTAAGTTTGGGGGTATTTGATGTGCTTATATTTATACAATACTTATGTACCTTTTCCATCTTAATTTTGTACTTAATTGTTATTTTTCTCAAAGTCTTTATCTTGATTTATGCTATTTTCTTAAATTGAGCAGGTTATAAAGTATTTACGAAAAAGAGAGCTTAAAGTGGCATTTTCCTAAATCAATTAGATAAAGATGACGTGAAGAAAAATAGAATCCCATTTGTTTCAATGAGGACCAGTTCATTTGCTTTTGTGAAACAGAAGCCCAATGGTTTTTAAGCCCAACCCAAGTCCATGACACAACCCGGCCAACATTATGAACTAAGGTGGTGTTTGGTTGATAGTAATGGAATGTAATGGAATGGAATGTAATGGCTTTACATTGTTTGGTTTCACTTTATACTTATGAATGATCTTTACAATGTAATGACCATTACATCAAATAAAGGAATTAGAATTACACTTGAAAATGGATGTAAAGGCCATTACATTCCTAAGTTAGCCACTTTTTCCCTTTTTGCCCCTCATTTAACATATTTTGCCCCTTCATTATCATCTTCTTCCTTATATCCATGACTAAACCAAGTATAAAA
>JXTC01000844.1:45825-62798 GCA_002914845.1 Trema orientale
ACAAATCATCTTTTTCCTCATATCATCCAATTACTATATTTTTATTTTCTAATATACATTTTGTATGTTATATTTATATGGTAAATAATAATGAGTAATTATTAAAATATTAATTTTACTACCATAAGAAATTTAATATATTTTTATATTTGGTAATTGAATCTATTTTTATATTTTCTTTTTTCCAATAGTGATAGCATTTATTTTTTTTAAAAAAAAATTAATTCAAAATCAGGGATATATTAGTCAAAGCACAGTTGATTCCATTATATTCCATAGTTGATTCCAAAGTTTCAACCAAACAAAATAATCACCTTCTTTTCATTTCCATTCTTATTCCCATTACGATTACCATTACATTCAATTTCATTCCACCCAACCATTACGATTACCATTACTATAGGTCGGTTACAATGTTCACGTATGCGTATATATATGTGAGTACGAGGAAAGTATATAGGACGACAGCGAGAGACAGAGAGCAAAGGCAAAGAGAGAAGAATGCGAAGAAATTTCTGGAGCAGTTTTTCTTTCCCTCTTCAATTTATTAGGACTATATTTTTATTTTTCTTAGTTTAGTTATGTTCTAGATTTTTTTTCTAGGACTACGATGTAGCCTAACTACGATACTTTAATATTTTTCATTTAATTTAGTCCATGAATTATTTTTCCTAGTAGAGTTTTCAATTCTATTCTTAATGCTTCTATTTAATTGGCCACTAAATAGATGATATGTTAATCATAATGAAACCAGAAAGAGATTATGTGTCTAGTTCGTTGAATTGAAAACTATAAATTGCATGTAAAATAGAAATATAATTACATGGTTTTTGTAGTCACTATATAAGTTTCCATATATCTTAATGAATTCTTAATTAGTTTAATTCACATAGGAATATAGTGAATTAGTAATTAAAGGTATTTTTGCTTGAACTCGGGAGAGGATAGTGAATAAATTAGGGAATCTCGACTATCAACTAGGAGAATAATTTTAGGACTAATGAGATCGAGAATTTTTAGAGTGGATTAGTTACGGTGAAATCGGAAACCCAAGGTTTAATTTCATTAATTACATCTTATTTTATTTTTCGCTTTTAATTTTAATTTTAATTTATTTTTATTTCTTTTAGTTATAATTTAATTTAATTTTTCTTTAATCAATTAATTCAAATAAAATTAGGGTTAGCTAAATTTTGGTACTTAGTAAATCAACAGTCTTCGTGGGACGATACTCGATACTTACTACTATATTACTTGTTACGATTTTGTGCGCTTGCAAATTTTCACAACATGTTTCATCCATAAATAATTTATTTTGGAAACTTGTGATTATAAGTAATGACGAAGCCAGAAAATTTGTTTAGGAGGGACATACACCAAATTTTTTTTAAGTTAAATTTATCTTCTTTTTCTCTTTTTCGCTTTTGATATGGTATATTTTCTTCTCTTTCTTCAAATAGACTTGTAATTTAGTGTTATTTAACTAATGAAGAATCTAAAAGTGGTAATTTTGAAACACATTAGTCAACATAGACTAAAATTGAATTTAAAAGAGAATTTAATGTGAGTCCAAAGAAATATTAACCATAAAAAGTGGGGGGAAAATTAAATATTTCAAGATAATATAAGTAAAATTCAAATATAAAAAAATCATAGGGTCACATGAGGGGGATTATTGATTTTTTTACACAATATATGGTAAAAAGTTATTATTATAAAAATTTAAGGAGACAAAAACTGAAATTTTCAAATAAAATTAGGATAAAAAGTGGAGGGGGCCACCGCCCCCTTAGCCTGTGCTGGCTCCGTCATAGATTAGAAGGGTCTATTAACTCACCCAAAAGAAAAATATGAGAGTCTACCGTCTATAACTAGAGATTCTATTTGATATTCACAATGTCCATACGAGAAGCTAGAAATCTTAAAAATTCGAGGTATCACTTTTCTAAGATTAATACACAAGAATAATTATCACAAAAGTTATTAACATTTCAAAGATCAAACTCTTCAAGAATACCCTCGTGATAACATAATTTACATTTCTTTAATACTTGACAGTAGCAGGTCTACTTAGTCGGTTTTGAATTTCACAAGCGATAATATACGTAGGAAGCAAGTTATGGTAGTGTACGTAGGAGATCATCTTTCTCACGTGATTGAAGATCTTATTTACGTGGCTATGCTGAAAATTGCATTAAAAAGGCCTTCGGGCGGTGATCCCCAACCAACACCAACCGGCTCAGCCACCTTAATCCGTCTCATTTGCTTATGTACTACATGTCTATTTTCCCATATTGCATGGTCCAACTCCATCGGTCCATCTCAATACTACCATAATAATTTGTCGGCACCTAGAAATAAACGTATTTATATATACACCTACATACGTATCTATATAACCATATTATAGGTATCGTCTTAAACCTTTTTTTTTTTTTTTTTTTGACTTCTAGCCATCATCTCAAATCTTATCCGAGTATTTCAATACAAGCTCATATGATCATCATGCATGCAGGAAAGTGTAAGAAATTTTCTATTGGCGAAATAATGATATCAAATATTCCACGAATATTGTTTTTATTAAATTTAGAGATGTCAAATAGATCGTGTCGTGCCAGCCCAGCCCGTAAAAGATAAGTCCGTTCGTGCATTATATCGTGCTTAACACGGCCTATCGTGCTGCCCCAAGTTTTAAAACTCTATACCGGGCACGGCCCACGGACACGGGCACATCTCGTGTCGTGTTCGTACTTGTGCTAGGCCTTTGTTGTGCCGAACGTAGTGTGTCAAACGTACTAGCGTATCTTTGTGCTAATCTTCGGTCGACCTATTAAATTATTATGACAGTCAATATTTTATGAATTTTTTAAAAAATATTTAATTAAATAATTATATTTTGAAAAGAAAATATATAATATACCCATAGTTATTTGAAAAGAAAATATTCAATTAAAAATTACTAATGCAAAATTATTTCTAAAAGAAACAATAAGAAAAGTGAGTTTATCCATAAGCAAAAACTAAAAAGACATACAAAATTTACATTTATATATAATATAACAAATAAAAATAAATATTTTTTAAAATATTCAGAGTCGTACTTTTCGTGCTTTTTGGGTCGTGTTATGCTTGTATTGTGCTCGTGCCTAAGGTCGTGCCATGTTAGCCCATAGTACCCAAAAACTAAAGCCCAGCACATTCCTCGTGCCTTGCTAGGCATGACTCGAAGTCATCCCGTGCCGTGCCGTGCTCAACAAAATTTTTCGTGTCGTGCCCTTGTGCGAAATGGGCAGCCCAACCCATTTGACATCTCTAATTAAATCCATGTGGCTGCAGGATGGCTCTTATTATTTATTCAAAAAAAAAGGGATGGCTCTTATTACTGGTGGGACCGGCCATGCAGTAGATTAGCATCATCATTTAAAATTAAGAAAAAAAAGATAATTACAAATATACCTTCCATTTTAATTAACTTGGCTCATATTTTGTATTTGGCTACTATAAAAATTGATATCCTGCATATTTAAATTTTTCTCCAAATTTATACGAGTCAAAAACCCAATTTGACTATTATTTTACCAAAATGGTCTTTGAAAATTTTAATGTATATACATACAACATAAATCAATTAAAAGGCTCAATAACAAATGTATCATTCCGTTAAAAAAATTACAAATATATATCTTGTATTTTTTTTCACCGTCAACCATGCATTCTTGGAAACTATATTTCACACGTGATATAAGGTTTCAATTTTATCCTGTAACATCCAATTATGAAGAAAAAAATTAATTAACAAAAATACACTCATCTTTAAGTACTATTGAAATTAAAATTATTTCCAAATAGCTTCCAAACTAATATAATTCTATTGTATTTATTTAGTTTTTGATTATTTGATAACAATTTTTTCTCTAAACCTAAATATTAAAAGGGTAGGCTATAATCTCAAGGAGTAAAATACATATAGTTTCTAAAACTACATGGTTAAATTCTTAAAAATTAAAGTATATGGAATATATTCGTGATTACCCATATATAGAAAGTAAATCAAATTTACAGCTAAACAAAAATTCATAACTAAATTAATACATACTAAAAAATTTCAGTTTCTTTATTACAGGTTTGTAGTATTTGTTATTTCATTATAAATTTAAATTAAATTTTAATTTTTTTGAAATATGTTTATATAGGGTATTTTTGTAAATTCAGTGGTTATAAATTATTAATTTGAAGTACAATATTTATAACAACCAGAATGTAACCAGATCACATATTTAACATAAAAGTCATCGCTATAGATTTTGTATGAAATTTTGAGCGGTAATGTTTATTGCTCTAAAATCTAAAAAATTTAATAAATTATTTTATTTAACATACTATAAAGTTTATTTAATAAATTTTAATATTTTTTAAATTTAAAATAATAATAAAAATAAATAAAAATAAATTTAACATATTTAAAGTCGACACCATAGGTTTCAAATGAAATTTTCAATGGTAATTTTTACCGGCTTCAATTTCGAAATTTAAATGAAACAATATTATTTAGGCTATAGCGACAACTTTTCTTATCTATAGCCAGACGTTGTATAATAAAAACTCAAATATTTTTCTTATTCTTTTATTCTCTCATTCATTCACTCACTCTCTCCAAACTCCATTGCCTTCCACTCTTTCTCTTCGATTTGCACTCTCTCTCACTCCCTCTCATCTCTCATTCCCTTACTCCAAAATAATATATATTCATAAATATATATATATATATGTAAATCTAATTTTTCTTTCTTTTATGTATTTATGTAAATCTTTTGTTATGAATACTAATTTTTTGTTTCATTGATTAATTGTTTATTCAAGCTTTTGTTATTATAGATTTCAAGTTTTTTCTTCATTAGAGAGGTAAGTTTCCTAAATTTTAATGCAGTTTAATTGATTTTCTAAATATGAGGATTAAATGTATTGGGTATTTATATGAATATGTCGATTTTGTGTTTTAATTTTGTGGAGCATTTATTGATTTGATGTTGAATATAATGTT
The DNA here is from genome assembly GCA_002914845.1 of Trema orientale. NCBI lineage: Eukaryota > Viridiplantae > Streptophyta > Magnoliopsida > Rosales > Cannabaceae > Trema > Trema orientale. The sequence continues at coordinate 50,867 of JXTC01000844.1, forward strand.
TGTGAAATATATATTTTAGTTTATGAAATTTATTAATAGTTTGATTTTATAGTATGGAATATGTTTGTTTAATAGTATTAGTTTTAATTTTTGACTTTGCTTTGGAGGCTTAGTTTTTTTTGATTAATTTTAATTCTTTGGGTATAACTTTATTGTTTATCTTTTCTAAAAATAATTATTTAAGAATTAATATACACTAAATAAACTAATTATAATTTTTTTTTAAAAATCTGTAACATCTATAGTGACGATATTTGTCTGTGGCTATAGTTATTAATTTATATATATATAAATGTGTCTATAGCAACGACTTTTTATCATCGCTGTAGGTCATTTATAGCGGCGATAAAATATGTCGTTACTATAGGGAGTTTATACCGACCTACCTATAGTGACGACAAAACCCATTTTCTTGTAGTGGTATTTTTTAAAAAGTTATATATTCTAATTTTACTATCCTTTAGTAGAAAAAAAATTAATTTAAAAAAAATAAAAGATTAGATTATTAGCAAAAGTTAAAAAAAAATAAAAAGTTCATTATTCCTCAAATTATAAATAATTGATTCACGCATGTTAATTATATTTGGTTATAGCATTTCATTTGAGAAATTAAATTGTATAAATCATGTAAATAATTGATAGACTACTAACTTTTTTTAAGTAAATAATTGATTTACCACTAATTTACCATTATTATTTTTATTTTATGTTTTTAAATAATATGTGAATCATGAAAATAATTGCTATATCATTAAACAATTTATATACCACTAAATTGTAAGTTTTTTTCAAGTAAATAACTGCTTTACTACTATTATTGATTCATTTTTCTTTAAAATAAATAATATAAATAATTGATTTACTACTAATTTACTATTTTCCAGGTAAATAATTGATTTATTATTTATTTATCCCCATTATTGATTTAAAATTATGTAAATCATGTAAATAACTAATATACCATTGATTTACTTACTTTTTTTTAAGTAAATCCAATAAATAAGTGAATTACCACTTATTCACCACTATTATTGATTTTATTTTTCTTTTTTTTTTTGAATAAATTGTGTGAATCATGTAAATAACAAATATACAACACATTTACTTTTTTTTTTTTTTGAAAAAACTTTTGTTGTTCATGTAAATAACTGATTCATCACGTATAGCCAACTGGGGCTAGCTTAGTTGGTCTTAGGTTTGAGGGTTGTGTGTGTGTTTGGGGGGGTCAGGGGTTCAAACCTTGGTAGTGTGTGTGTGTCATTTTCTTTTAATTTGTAGTAAGTGGTGGTCATTAATTAAGCCCCACTTTAAAAAAAAAAAAAAAAAAACTAATTCATCACGTACTTCCACCACTGATTTTTAGTTTCCATAAAAAGCGAGACTTCATGAAATATAGTAAATGACTGATGTATCGCTCATTTGCCATTTCTTTTTTAAAAGATCAGTTACTTCTTATCTTTTTTTTTAAAGGCCACTTACTTTCTCCAAATAAATAACTGAATTTTCCCACTTATTTACCACTGCATTGATTCAAATCAAGAAATAACTTATTTAACCATTATTGACGTTATTACATATTTTAAAAAATTATCTAAATTATGTAAATAACTGATCTGGTATTGGTTTATCAATCTTCTTTTTAAGTAAATAACTGATATACCACTTATTTACCAATTTTATTTTCAAGTAAATAATTTATTTACCATTTATTTACTAAAATAGTTTGGGGATGGCTACGGTAGGGGATGGCTACGGTAGGGGCGTCCCTACGTAGGGTCATGCCTTAATTATCCTTGGATGGGAATCTGTGGAGAATAACGGGAATCTGTGGAGAATCTATTTATATACAGATTCCCATCCAACGGTGAATAGACAGGACCCTACGTAGGGGCGCCCCTACTGTAGACGCGCCCAAATAGTTTATTTACTTTCTTCTCTCTTTTTGTTAACCTTGAAAAAAAAAAAAAGTAAATTAGTGATATATCAAATTTTTACTTAAAGAAACAAATCGCCCTGAATTATTATTATTTTTTAATAACCTTGAAAAGAGTGTAAAAAAACAAACCAATGATATATCGGTTGTTCAATAGATTTTTTTTTTTTGTTTACCAGTAAATAAGTCGGGATTGCACCTTCCTTAGAAAAGAAAAAAGTAACATACTATTATCGTATCTTTCGTACACTTTTTTGTCAAATAAAAATATTGGGGATGGCTACGGTAGGGGCGTCCCTACGTAGGGTCATGCCTTAATTATCGTTGGATAGGAATCTGTGGAGAATAACGAGAATCTGCGGAGAATCTATTGATATACAGATTCTCATCCAACGGTGAATAGACAGGACCCTACGTAGGGGCGCCCCTACTGTAGACGCGCCCAAAAATATTTAGCAACAAGAGCACATACATATATAAAATATACTAAACGAAATTTGTGAGGACTTTAATCGAAGGAAAATAATAATTATTATCAGAATAGAAAAACCAATATCATCTACAAATCTACAGTATGATCAATAAGAATCCCCTAAATAAAGTCACTTGTGAGCTCCACATTCTCAGTTCAGATTGGATTGTGACGGCGTCGCAATGGCTCTCTTTTTCTTCTTGACCCGTGTACACATGGTTTGAGCTCGATTCTGCTAGTATTTTTGCCCTAAGAGCAAAATGTAAATAATGATTTACTATTAAATAAATATAGTTAATTTTGTTATATTTGCTTGCATATATTATTTATGATAATATATATAAATATTATGAAAAATTTCTTGGTTATAGATGTAACCTTAAACTTAGTATGTATAAAAGTTGTATATACAAGAGGATTAAGTTTAAGGGATATAATCTGAATTAGTCCGTAATTAATTATTAAAGTTAGGATCTTTAATTTAAAATTACTAGTAAGGTCCATTACCATTGAGTATGGAACAGTCTTATCCGGGCTGTTTATGTAGCGACAGTAAATGGAGGTACTTTATATAATGAGATTATATAGGACTGGACCAGATAAATTTGAATATCTGATAATATCCGTTATAGAGCAGAATACTCAAATTTATCAACCAATGATCATATATGGAACGATCTTAATCCTGAGTAATTAATAGACTCCTGTTTATATTTTTATGTCTCTTGATGTATTTGGTAACATCTGAGTTTATACCGGACCAAATCCTTATATGTTGGAGACATGATACTATAGATAGCTGGGAATATTAATTAACAATATGGAATCCATTCCTTCCTAACGGAACTTAGAAGAATGATTCCCTTGAGTAATGATTTGGTACTTGAACGATAGGGCGCTCAATTTATGATTTGATTATGAATTTGTTGTTCATTAGAAAATCATGGGAACTCAAGGATAAAGAAGTAAATAGAGAGAATAACGGATTACAAGCCAAACTCTATTTACGAATCATTTATGGAGGATTGTTCTGTATGTAATGATCAAATAGACAAACATTATGATTGCTTTGAGTAATTTATACTGTAACTTTTAAGAGTGCAGTTCCAGTTTTTTTAGTGGAGTAATACTGGAACTAATAAATTCGATAACTTAGTTAAAGAGTTTGATAAATTATCAAATTTATTGGAGCTTGAAATTACAAGTCCAAGGTCCCCGAACCACCTCTGTTAACACTGTATTGAACATGTTACATAGTCACTTTCTTGTATTAATAATTAATTTAGAATTATTGAATTCTAATTAATTATGTCACATTAAAGTTAATGTTATACATTTAATTGTTTTATGTGTCACATTATAATAAATAATAAATATTATTATTTTTTTTGTCTATTTAATTTTAGTTGCTATTTTAAATAATAGGATTATTTAAAAAGGTAACAAACAGTGTGTCCAACTACAATGTATTAGGCATGTAACACAAAGTTTTTTTTTTTTTTTTGTGCTACACGCATATAAGCATAAAATAATGTGATTATTTTATGATAATTCTATTTGAAAATTATGAATTACCAAATATATTAATTGCATTATTTTATAATTTGATTATTTGAATTATTTGGATAAAACAAAATAGGAATTTTTTTTTTTTGAAATATTAGCTTGTGTAAGACAAGCATTACACGTCAAAATGGTAAAGCCAATTAAGGAATTTGTTTTCCTTCAACGTGTAAGTGTCCATATTATTTAAAAAAGGTTCCTTTGTTTTATTTCCAAATTAAAAATATATGGAATTAATTATATAATTAAATAGATAGATGGAGAGACATTTCACTTTAATAGGAAATTTTTTTTGCACGTTAAAATCCATGGTTTATGCGTGTAAACCCTATCCTAGGAGGAAGGGATTTTACTTTCTTATTTGAGTGAAATGTGTTGTCTTTCACATGATTTTAAATTATTTAAAATATAATTGGAAACTATTTTTTACACGTTAAAGAGTAGAGAAAAGTCCTCTCATTCTTCTGTCTTGTTTTGATAATTTCTTTAATAGGATAAAATTATTTTTCCTATTTAAAGTGATATGGCATTAATATTATATTAATTTGCCAATTTATCAAATTAAAAAAATAGTGTTATGCGTGTAAATGATAAGGAAAAAGAAGGAAATTTTTTTAGGAAATTACACGTTAAAAGAATAAGACAGACTCTTTTTCTCTGGGGGTCTTAAACGTGAAAAGAGATTTTTGGGAGAGAAAATTTTTTTAACGCGTAGTCTTTGTCTTATTTTTCCTCTAGTCTTCATCTTCTTGCTATCTCATGTGTTGAGACCTATAGCAAGAACTCTAAAAGTGTGAGAAGATAATAAGAGTGTGATTATTAAGAGCCCACTCTCTAGTTCTTTGGTGTAGAGACTTAGTGAGGAAGACCGTGGTCTCATAGCTTTGATAAAGTACAACCTCATCATCAACCAAGGAAATTCAAAAACAGAAAGGTTAGAGTGTTATTACTTTACTCTAATAACTGTTTTTTTATTCTATGTATTAAAACAACAAAGCTATATTGATCCTAATCTCTCTCTTGTGTGTGTAAAATTTTGATTGTCACACACACCACCTTCTGCTGCACCATATGATGATTTCCTACGGATTCGCCACCACAAATACGAGATTCAGGTCATAGCCGCTGGAGAGTGACCAACGCGAGTTCAAAGAGATCAGATTAGTACTGAATTTGGCGGCTTAGATGAGGCTAAGGATAAAAGTTGAATAGAATATATGTTAATTAAATAAAAGGACATATACGAACAGGGCATCTACTGAAACAAAGGTTGGAAAATGGGTATTCTTGTTCATTCCCTCATATAAACATATATATATTATTGAAAAAACACATAATAATAAATTATCCAAAACACGAATAACCAAACAAGCTAACTAGACTCAAAACAGAAATAATATTGGCTTGTAGTAATACAATACAGACACAGAAAGCAATAGACATACAATTTATATATGGGCACTAATCCAGTAGGTATTTTTTTTTTTTTACCTATGCATAGGTATTAATTTGGCCAATGAAAATTTTTTTTGCACATTTTTTTATATTAAAAAGTAAGAAAGAGAAATAGCATTAATGATGCACGTCTTTTTATACACATCATTATAACCGTTACATGATGATCCAACGGCTAAAAAAAAATATGATGATCCAACGGCTAAAAAAAAATACCTACACATAGGTAAAAAAAAAAAAATACCTACTGGATTGGACATAAGTAAAATAAAAAAGTACCTACTGGATTGGCAACCTTTATATATATGTACAAATATTTATATATATATATGGGTGAGTTTTTAATGGGTATTTTTGTTTTTGCTCCATGGATGTGTAAATTTGACTAATTTGGAAATAAACCTACAACAACAAGTCATCTCATTCAATATATTAATTTCCAATTCATTTTTTTTTATTTCTTTCCTTTTTGAAAATTTTATTTAAAGTTTAATTTTTTTAATTACTTTTAATTTAAAACTATATATACTATTGTATCTTCAATATCTCATAAAATTTCTTTTTTACTGTACGAAAGGTAAAATCCAAGGTAGTATAATTTTCATATTATGAATAAATTATTTTCTTTAATTAAAAAAAAAACTATGAATAAAGCAACTACATTGGAAGAAAATTTGTTTAAAAAAAATTATACGTGAATCAGCTTAAAATTTGTACATCTTTTGTTGTTTTTTTTTTTCCAACGAATAAGATAGTTGAGAGTGATTTGGGATTATTAAATATTTTTCACTAGTTTTATTTTCTTATAAAAATAAGAAAATAAAAAAAAATTTGGCCAGCTCATCAGTTACCTATCTTTTTTTGTTTTAAATAACTTTCTATATTTATATATATATTAATTATAATAATGTTTTTAGTAAATCTATTAATGTAATATTAATTTTAACAATTTGTTATTTCTCGCGTTATAGATTTGACTTTTCTTTTTTAAAACCACTTTTAGTAGATCTCCTCCTTGGTAGGTAACTAAAAGCTACATATGCATAGAAAGTAAAAAGTACAAGTGAATATCTGGCACTCCTTCAAGTAATCTATAGTAGCATTATGAAGCATTAATGGTTTGTATCTGGGTTCTTCTATAGGTCAAGGATATTGACTAGAAAAAATCTTTAGTTTCTAGAGTTAGATGCATTGACGATAATTGTTAGCTATTTTTCTTTTTTTTTTTCCTTGTATCGTAGTCAACTAGTTACATTTAGTTTGGATAAGATCAATAATATTCGGAGTAGAAAATTAGCTTATCTAGTAAATAAATTTTATTTTCCAATTCAATCCGTTATTGTAAAGATAACTTTTTTATAATAACAGATTTATTATTTTAAAAAATTGATAAATTTATTACTATATACGTTAACAATACCTAACAAATTTGTACCAAAATTTATTGCTACATATACATACATCTGTTACTCGTTTAAATAATATATGAACAATTGAAAGACTAAACCAAAAACAGAAGTATAAACGTATAATCAACCCATTGGACCGAAGATGATATAATTCGACTTTTCCCTCAGATACTTATTTGGTATATTTAAAAACATAGCTAGGATATAAGCTGTGTACGTAGTACTACCATACCTAACAAATTTATACCAAACGAGAATTAGATTAGGGACATTTATGCTAAAATTACACATGTATATAGTTTACGTGATGAAAACTTGAGAGTGTATACGTAATTTTGTATTTATTTTGACATTTGGGTCTTAGTAGATCACGTTAGCCCGTATGGATAAAAGGCGACCACAACCTATGCTAGAGCCGTCTACATGTATGATAAGCCTGCGTATATAGTTCAACAAACTCTAACCTAACCATAACAACCCTTTTAAGCATAGGATTTAATTGACCTTTTTGTTTGAGTTTTAATTTTTTTTGTCAATATGTATGAAAAAGAAAAAAAATTCTTATTGATTCAATTAGAAGCTAACCAAGTTAGTTGTGCAGCGACCTGACACACTAGTTTCGTACAAAATATATACATTATTGATCTTGAATTTTTTTTTCTCTCAACTGTTTGGCATCAATGCAAATCCATATTTACTGTTACAAAAAATTATAATGCCATGACCTTTTGAAAATAAGAGGACAACATTTTTCGACATATTTCGGCCTTGAATATTGCTAAATAGATAGACAGCTAGGATTTTGATAATGGTTAATTATAGTACTATAATCTCATCTCATGAGTTTTTTTTTTTTTTGAAAAGATCTCATCTCATGAGTCGTCAGCGTAAGTAATATTTCATTTTCCTTATAATAATTAGCGGGAGTTATTAGTTGAGTTTTAAATGTCTGAACATGGCCGGTTTCAGCATAATGTGAATATAGTTGAGTTTTAGATGAAGATACAAAACATTAACTTGTGATTGGCTTTTGATGATCTCAGTTTGAAAATCCATTGTCTCTTATTCACTTAATATTATATGGTTCCAAATTTATCTATTTATTTTGAATGTATATGTTAGTCTGAAAAATATGCGCCAGTGTTTTAAGCAACATCAAGATAAGTAAAAACAAACAAATTAGAGAAGCATTAATATTATACTAGTTAAATATATACTCCTTTTAAACCACATAAGAATCGGGATGGACTTAACATACATAGCTGATCATGAAAATCTTACCTACTAGGTAGAATTATTTTTCCTTTAGTTGATTAAAAAATGAAGCAAGTGCCTATATTGTGAGCCAAACTGATTTGATTTTGATACTAATCTCATTGTTATTTGCTAATTACTTTCTCCGAGAACTTTTCCTTCCTTTATTTTTTTTTTTAATATCTTTAATCCATGAAAACGATCTTCCATTCAAAAATTTAAAGAAATCAATTGTTTATTCGTGAATAAGAACTTAATTTATCTTATACTTTATTTTGGTCCAATAATCCAGAATTCAGGAGACTGCGACACTACTATCATATCTTAGGACCTATATTAATATGAAAAATAGAAGCCAAATGCATGTAATGAAAACACTTTTCAATAAGCCGTGTGAAGCAATTGAACTCAGTTTTGGTAGTTAGAATGATACATTGGCACGGCTCTACTGATCTTGTTTTCTTGATCATGAGATAGTGCATTAAAGCATATAGAAAATTATATGCTATACATGCTTTCAGCCAAAACAAATATACACATGTATGTTCATATGTTATATAGAGCTCAAAAGGACAAATCTGTCTTTCCCATTAGGTAACTTCGTGTCAGTTTGTAGAGCTCACGTTAGGTGTAACATTCTATCGTGGAGTGTGTTTTTTTCTTTCTTGGATAAAAGCGAGCTCTTCAAAGGAATATTATTACTCGAAGCAAAAGAGTTTCAATTACAATATAAGTATAAGAATTATAATTTTAAACTCTTTAAAAAAAAGAGACGAAAAATGGATCACAAACACAACAACAATAAGATTTGTGGATTAGCATAGTTCTCCAAGAGAAGAAGATAATAAGAGTTACTAGCAAACTATTGCCTTCAACACCTGCTCCTGGATTGTGTTCTTAGCATAATAGATTATATGATTCTAACAATAATTGAGATCTACGCCCGTTAAAAGGAAAAACAACTCATTCGCCTAACAAATCTAATTCAAAAAAAAAAAAATCTCAGATTCAATATCTGATAAATGGACTTAAAATCTACACAAAATATGGTAGTACAAACCAGATCTATATCTAGATTTATTATAAAACTAAAAAAAACTGAGAAAATCTTTCATGCTCATGAGAGATCAGGGAGGAGGGGGAGAGGGAGGAAAGGAGGTCGGAGAAGTAGACGCTCCCTCGCCGGCCTCTGTGAGAGTAACAGCGGTAGAGTTTCTTTTTTGATGAAGAAAAACAGGTGTAGAGAGAGAGAGAGAGAGATATGGTTTGTTTTTTATGACTATTTACTATGTTATCATGGACTGTGGTACATTTTGACATGCATGAAATGTATTTTTTGACATCGTCTGAGCTCGTGAAAATACATATATGTATATAGGGTAAATTATAAAAAACTACCTTGAAGTTTGGGTATTCTATAATTTAAATCCTAAAGTTTAGACTCTGTAAAATAATACCCTAAGATTAAGAATTTCTGAAAATTAATACCCTGAGTTGAATTTTTGAATAACTTTAACTAGTAAAAGATAATAATATCCTCAAAATTAAGGAGAATAAGAAGGACTAATGTAGTTTTAATGGAAGATATTATTATTTTTTTGTTATTAAAATTGGTCAGAAAGTCAGTTTAAGGTATTAATTTTCAGAATTTCTTAAATCTCAGGGTATTATTTTGTAGAGTCTAAACTTCAGAGTTTAAATTGCAAAACACTCAAATTTCATGATATTTTTGTTGCAGTTTTCTTTCTGAAAATTAATACCTTATACTGACTTTTTAATTTTAATAATAAAAAGACAATAGTATTATCCATTAAAACTACATTAGTCCTTATTATTCTCCTTAATTTTGAGGATATTATTGCCTTTTATTAGTTAAAATTATTCAAAAAGTCAACTCATATACTAATTTTTAGAAATTCTTAATCTCAGTTATTATTTTATAGAGTTCAAATTTCAGGATTTAAATTACAGAACACTCAAATCTCAATATATTTTTTGCAGTTTACTCTATGTATATATTAATTAATTTATACTTTGAAAAAGTTATGAGAGCCATTCCTTACGAATGATCATTGTGTTGGTAGTCACTGCTGACATATATTAGCTCATTTTATAATGTTATGTTTAAAAGAGAAAAAGAACTATTAATGAGTAAAATTCTCATATGAGAACAAATACATCAGGTATAGGTGGCATCAATATTTGATTGACTTCACCGTGCGGATGATAACGATGTTGGAAAAGCTAGTCTTTAATACACGTGGCTGTTCAGCTCTGTGGGATTATTGACAGCTTAATTTGCTATATATACTTTGATTATCTCCATACATAAATATAATATACTATGTCTACAATAATATTATTCCCCACTTTTGAAAGGTGCGGCACATGCAAGGCAAGACATGATTTGATACCCACCTGTGCTCCACAGTGCCTTGTTTGGCTGTTTAATTAAATTAAGATGTTTAAGTTTAGTCTCCCAATGACCTCTAGTCTCCCAATGACCTCTCTATACCATTCGAGCACCAGTAGTGACACTTCCCATTTTTTGACTTTTCGGGATTATTACTCCAGTGCTATTGTTTTGTTTTCATTTTCGTAAGTTGTAAAACCAACGTTACACATGTTCCAAATTCAGAGTTGCTAATTTATTAATAATTTTATTTTCACTAGTAGTTTCAATTTGAAAAATGCTAGGACCTAGTATCTGTCAAAAAAAAAAAAAAAAAATCGTAGAATGTAGTAATACATATCAATAATTAAATAACGTAGTACCATATTTAACAGTACTTAAATTACACAGTCGTTTTAATTATTAGTGTGTGTTATTAAACAGTAATAGTATGTGCCTGTGTTAGTATTTTTCTTTCAATTTACGAGACTATTGCTAATGAATTAGCCACTAAGATTTAAACACGTGGCTGAACAGCAGAAAAGGTAATAGGAAAATCTGAAAATATATATGGATGCAAACTTGGACTGATTCTCAAGTGTATAAAAGAAGCAAAACTAGAGGCTGAGGCCTCGGGGAGAAGCATAGAGCGCCCCATGGAAGCAGTGGGAACCATGTCCTTGCATGATCATCTCTAATTCTCCACCTCTCATTCCTCATAACTTGGTATTTGTTGCTGAGCATATAGTAGAGCAGGTTATGTCAGATAGATATCATGACTTCTAATTCAAACTGTATTTACAGCTCAATGCACTATAACGCATGTCATTTTTCTCATTATATATGTATATATACACACATAAACCGAATGAAATATAATTCTTTCATGTTGTAGTTTTGCATTTTGCGTCAATTTATATTGAAATTGAAGAGTATATGAATGTGATTGCCTATCAACCTTCAGGAGAAAAGAAATTATGTTTCTCTAATGTTTTCTGAGATACTTTATTATTAGATAAAACTATTACAGATAACCATAATTTTTACTTTGAGCAATAATAAAAGAACACAAATTAACATAAAACAAGTACAATACGCAATAGAATTATAGTTGTTCATTTTTAATGTGAAAGTTACGCTCAATTTGTTACAGTAGGTTTTCACCGTAATTAAAAAAAAAATTATTTGGAACCTTAAATATATGTACTGCTATATTTACCCATCGATGGTTACTGGTTTTTTAGCCGTTGGATGAAAATCTAACAGTTTTAATTAAATTAGTAGTTGGGCAACAAAATTTATTATAATTAATTGACATTGATATTATAAAACTTTTTTAGAAAGTCAACTTAGTAGTACCCTAATTTAAATAATAAATTTATTATTACACACATTTTAATGGTGATTACTCGTAGAGACGTAACCATTGAAACCTCCTCCATATATATATATAT
>JXTC01000845.1:0-17066 GCA_002914845.1 Trema orientale
CATAAATTTGACAATTTTTCGATGAAAAATTGACACGTCAAATTTTCTTAATCGACCACAAATTGCACAATTATCACATTATTTGTGACTTAATATTTTTAGTTAGTGACAAATTATAAAAAATTGTCACACCCCAAAACAATATATATACCTGGACATTTAGCTATAAAATTTAAAAAGTGGACATTTACTTAATCAAATTCAAAGTATTGGTCATCTACCTAAATTTCTCTTTGTATATATTAATATATTTTGTACATGGGCTTGTTGTCTATGTAGGAGCTCAAAAATTTAAATGATCTAATTAAGTTAATTAAATTGGACTTATGAAATATTAGTGTTTATTAGTGAAAAATTAGAGAATACACGGTACTTATTAAAAACAATTACACATATACGGTCCTCGTAGTTTTAATACTTTCATACGGTACTTTTTTGAAAAATACCCCATTTCTCGTACCTCTACAAACTTGTCTTCTTCGAAGAAGATAACAACGCCGTAGACCTGGTTCATAGACCAAGCTAATGGGTTGGCTTCCCATCATTAAGTTCACCATTAAAGTTCTCAATATGAGAACGATTTAGGTCAGCCACATCGAGCAAGATTTCGGAGCATTTACATCTCAACATTCCAAGCTGAAAACCCACAGTCTCTACTTCTGCTTTATATCGAATTTTCCTCTGGGTTCCGTAATATGAAGTGAGGATATATGAGATCTTGTTAGGTTTGTTTATATTTTACTGGGTTTCTTTTTTTTCCCCCAATTTTTGGAAATGAAGGGGATCCTTCTTAGCTTTGGGATTATTATATCATTTGATTTATCAAATGGCTAATTCACTTAAATTGATATGATGGTTAAAGCTAGGGATATTTTTATAAATTTAGATTTAATATTTAGACAATATAGAGAGGCAGCTAATATCATTAACTATGAAACATGTTCTTATCTTCAATAAGTAATATGCTTGCCCGGATAAATTATCTTGTAACACATGTAAGAGAGTATTGCATAAAAGAATATGGAATTTTTAATTTTGATGCAGATCTGGAAAGAAAAAACGAAGCATTGAAAAAATATGGAAAAGATTGGACATAAAGTGCCCTTAGTTTAGTACATTTATTTGCCCAGATTGTAATGAAAAAGTGATTTAGTATTTTTTTTTTAATTTTTATCGTTACTCGATAGTTTCTTATTCGTGTAAATGCAGGATTCAAAGTTGTACACGTTTTGGGTTGGATTTGTTTTGTACTTTTTTTTTATAAATATTTGTATTGTTTCATAATATTAGAGTTTCACTTGGACATATTATTAGTAACCAATCTATAGTTTGTTATAACTGGTATTTGGTTTTCGGTATCTAGTTTTCAAATTGTTAATTAGTAACCATATTTATAATTGGTAACCAGAGTAACTAAATTAAGTCAAAATTAGTAAGCAATAACTAATAACCATTCATTGATCTTTGTAATTTGTAACCAGAAACTATAAATAATTGGTTATCGGTAATAGTTACTGGTTATCAGTAACTAAATTAGCAGCTAGTAATCAGAAAGCTAGTAAATAAAGAAACTAGATACCAGTAACCTGTTGGTAATTATTTACGAAAAACATGATAAAATCAAAGATGAGCGGAAGGATGGATAACAAAAATTTTTCCAGATTATATTTTTTTATAAAACGTTTTAGGATTATTGTTATGATTTAAATACATGCAAAAGATTGTGTACCTTAACCAATGTGTCTTCCTTCTTATGCACTAAGTTTATAACTGCAGACATCTCGATCTTGATCAACCTTCAAGCGAGAATCTAAGAACTCGAATTTTCTTTTCTTATTTTTCTCTCAATTTTCTAAAGCAGCTGCCAAACTAATGTTTCAGTCAAAAATTAAATCAACAATCAACAAGGGATGGGAGGCACCTATAAAAGGCTCATTCTTCAGGAGGATTTCGGCCAACCCTAGGGGCCATGGGCTGGCCGAAATTCCTTTGCTCTAATGAGCAGATGGTGGGCCTAGGGGTCCACCATATTGTCTAGTATTTTGGGGCTTATAGAAATATGACCAAATTTTGAGCCTAATTTAAGTAAATATTCCTTTGTCAAATGTTATAGCAAAATATCCGATATATATGTTTATATACTAAGTGTAAAATTTTATATACCAAGTATAAAAAATTATATACCCAGTACATTTCAGTACATTAACTGAAATTGATAGATAAATATATCTACCGAGTGTAAAAATATATATACCTGGACATTTGGCTATAAAATTTAAAAAGTGGACATCTACTCAATCAAATTTGAAATATTGATCATTCACCTAAATTTCTTTAGTATTTTTCTCTATTTTTGTGTAATTATCCAGAAAACTAATTGCGCCTAATTAATCTCATGCAACCCAAGATATTGGTATAGTTAGGGACCCAAATTGACTAATTTAATTCAAACTCCAATAGACAATACCTAGTTACGATTAACTCTTAATATATGTGGGCTTGTACTATTAGTTATAGACTTATTCCACTAAAGGTCCAAACTGCAATCTTGAATTAAATAAATATCACAAGATACTTTATAATTAAAATTACGTCTATTAGATAAAAACATGTGCATGTGTTTACCCATATGAATACTGATAATTGGAGCTTGGTAAAATTATTATTTTACTGCTCTAATTATATCTTTCAATTCCTTTATACAAAACTATATCTAATGGATGACCATATTTATAGAAAGTCTTCAATTAATAAAATATCTAATTTTATTAATTAATAAACTAAGATTTAAATCATCCAAGCTCTTATAGCTCTTCAAGGTGGTATTCACAACTCTATATAATAGAGTTGTGGATTCTATATCTATAAGCATATGTTCTCATGCCCATAATAATGCATTACCAAAATGCTATGGTCTAGATCATCAACTTCTTGATTTGTACCTTTTAGTATCTCAAATAATACAAATTATGAATGTGAGTTCATCACCTATTTTAGGATTAAGAAATACATGCGTTAATCATCTCGTTTGTGAGAATATATTCTTGTCAACGGCACTTATTACAAAAATATATTTCACATGGTTCATGTCCAATATTTACATACCAAGATTTTTTATACATAGTCAAACTAATATAGATTAAGATACACTATAAATGCACAAAGCCTTGCAACATGATCTAAGAGAAGTGTCCAGCTTTTCTTATTAGTTGTAAACAATCTTATTTGATTTAATTAGAGAAAACATGTCTTAACTTTAAAAAATAAATTTATTAAAATATTTCTCTAATAAATAAATCATGGAACCTTAATGACATTTACTATCAAAATATTATCACAAATACTATGCATGAATTATAGCTTTATTAAATATCTAAAATATTTAATAAATATCTATAGATAATAAATATTTTTTGGGTATAATTCTAACATAACCAAATTAATTAATGATAACCAGATTGGTTACAATCAACTAGTAACAAGAGAAACCAGAAAAAAATAATTAGATTGGTTACTAATAACAAGATTGATTATTGATAACTTAGACTGGTTATAGTAACCAATTACTAGGTTGGTTTACTTGTTACCAGAATGGTTACTTGTCAGTAACTAAAGTAACTAGTAACCAAATTGATAACCATAGTAATTAATAATAAGTAATCAAATTTAATAAAGCAGAACTAAACCAATAACGAATTTGGTTAGTTGTAACCAGAGAAACTATTAACCAAATTGGTTACTAATTAACCAATAACAAGAGAAACTAGTAAACAATAATTAGTAATTAGATGAGTAACTAGTAACTAGGTTAGTTTCTAGTAACGAGCAACTAAATTGAATAAGAAAATAGACAAATTTTAACTGAATTGATTAGTGATGACAAGAGAAACTAGTAACCAATAATCATAGAAACTAATAAATATTAATCAGATTAGTTTCTAGTTATTGGTGACTAGTAACTATATTAGTAACTAATAACTAGATTGGTTAATAGTTACCAGATTAGTTACTTGATGGTAACTATATTAACTAATAACCAAATTGAATAAGAGGGGAGGAAACAACTCCTTATACCATAAGACGAGGCAAAAAATAGAAAAATGGTTAGTGATACCTTTTTTTTAATGAAAGTGAAAAAAAAAAAGAATAAAAGGATAAAAAGAATGAAAAAAACAAAAATAGAGAAAGAGAAAAATAATTTAGAAAAATGAAAAGGAAAAAAATAGAAAAGAATTTGAGTAATGTTCAATGGAAAAAAAAATAAGAAAACAAAAATGAAAAAAAAAAAAAGAAGTGGAAAAGCTAGTTTGCTGGATTTTGAACTCTGATTAGAAAGGAAAAAAATTTACGGTCCAAGTACTAGCTCAGTTGGCATTTAATAATGAATTGTGCTTTTTTAAAATACATATAAATACTTTTCAAAACTGATGACTTTAATTACAATATTGCAATGGCCTTTTTGACTCTCACATTTTTTCAAAAATACCACTCATATGCCGTATGGAAACCTGTTATTTTTTCAATACCGTATATATGTAATTCTTTTAAGTTTTAAAGATAAACACCAACAATTCCCTTTACTATTAAGTTTATGGTTTGGGTCAATTATGTATAGAAGTTCAATGTCATGTTTATTATAAATGATGTGCCTAAGTAAATTGACCTGGGTAATACTAATTTGGAATAAAATGACTTTTTTGGTAGTATTTTTTAAATCGACATTTCTAGTAGTATCACAAATTATATGATAATGCGTCACACAATTTGTGATTGTAAAATTATGACTTTTCTAAAACTAATCAATAGTCACAAATTGTGTGACTGATGTGCTCATATTTAGACAATATTTATATACCTTTCCAAGTTAATTGTATGCTTAAATAATTATATGCTTATAAAGTTTTTGTTTAATTTTTGGTGTTTTGTTAAATCGCCGAGGTTCTGAAGTATTTACACAAAAGAGAGGTTAAAGTGGCATTTCTATAAATAAATTAGAGAAAGATGATAAGTGTGAACCCATATTCTGTGTAGAAGAAGAAAAAATTAGGTGAATACTATTTTTTTTTTCCTCATTAATTAAATCTACCACCATACCACTTTTTTTAATGAATTCTTGATGAATTCTTGACGATCTTGATGGATTCTTGACAGATTCTTGACGTTAGTGGTAATCTTGACAGATTCTTGATGGATTCTTAACGGATTTTTGATGAATTCTTGATAGATTCTTGAATAATTCCCTCCCAAAAGTGGTAGAATTTAATAGTGGTGGTAAATTTAATTAAAAATTTGAAAAAAGTGGTAGTTGTCTACTTAACCCGTAGAAGAAGAGGTCCAATGATCGAAAGTCCATCTTAGACGATTAATTGTTCAAATTCAGGGCCCATCCACTTGAAAGCCCGATTATTGTTTTGAGTTATTGTTGATACGTGATTGTAAAGGAAAAGAAATAAGATAATTAATATGAAAAAAATAAAATAGAGAAAGTTTACCTTTGGAGCACGTGAAATCATAAAAGGAAACTTATAGGCGGTGGACTCTTTGTACGTGAACTATATATATATGTTGAGACTTGAAAGGGCACTAGGAAACGGAGAGAAGTTTTATGACAGTAAGACAGAGGGAGACCAGCGGCAGTGAGAGGTGGGAGCAAGAGAGATTAACATATAAAGAGCAATTGGAGGCCAAATTAGAAGAGGAGGCTTACAATTATTCTCAATCATTCCCCACTTCGCTCAAATCTCGTTTATTTATTTTTATTTTTATTTTTTGTTTTTCATTATATTGCAAATTTTTATTTTTAGTTTTATTATTTTAGTTATGAACTAAATTTATTTTCTAGGATTACGATGGGATCTCTATATGTAGTTTGAATTATGATGTTACCTCTTTGATATTACGACTTTAATTTTTGAATTGTTTATTCTATCATATTCTTAATGCTTTTGAGTGCTTGATTACCACTTAAATTGATATTGGTAGTCTGTATGAACTTAGAAAAGAAATTTCAGATTTAGACCTAGATAGAATAACACATGATCATGATTAGATAAGTTTGTGTAGGATAGGAATATACCTACATAACATATGCAATTGTTGAAAGACCTTACTCTTAATGAATCTTTTCTTAATCTAACTCACATAAGAATATAGCGAGTTAATTAGAAGAGATATTTCTACATGGCTATCGGAAGAGACTTGTAGATACACTAGGGTTCTTGATTGACAATTCGGGTTAGATAGTTATTCAAAGAGGATAACTAGTGATTTAGGCATACGTAGAGTGAAAATTGTAATCCTAGGTTTATTTTCATTAGTGATTTGATAAATTACTTGCACTATTGGCTTTATTTTATTTATTTTCTTGGTTTCTTTTAGTTTAAATTTTAATTTTAGAATTTGTAATTTGATTGTTTGGATAAATTGATAACTAATTTAGGTTAGTACTTAACAAAATATAGCAATTTCTCTGTGGGAACGATATCTTTATTCATCATTTTATTATTTATTCGATACATGCGCTTGCGTATAAAAATTTGTAACAGTGACCATCCGTCATACAAGGTCATAAAATATTAAAACACGACTAGAAAAGTCATTTTTTAAATCTCTCTTAAAAAAGTCATTTTACTTAAAATTACTACTATTTATTTCAATTTCCCTAAGACACAATTAAAAATAGGTATGGTCCCTAAACTTCCCTCTTCCCCATCCTAAGAGAAACTTCGGTAGATAATTTTTGCTCTGTTATTTTAGAAGGCCAATCACCCAAGGTTTTACTGCTCAATAAATTCTAGTACATTGTTTATATCCATTTTTTTTCTAATTTCAACATATATGCTTAATGGTTTACATGTATATATCCTGCTCTATATATATGGTTTATGGTCCATGTGATATTAATGAGTGTTCATGTGGATTATATGCCATAGTTTGTTTTATGGATTAATTCTTGTTAAGTTTATTCCAATACTAACACCTTTATATAAAAAGAAAAAGGTTAAATACAAAATAAAACCTCTCTATGGCTACTACTTATCTTGATTTTCCAGTACTTCCTCTCCCATTTTACAATTAACAAAAAAAAAACTAAAATAATTTTTTTTAAAGGGATAACTATAAAAAAATACCCTAAAGTTTGAGTATTCTGCAATTTAAATCCTGAAGTTTAGACTCTATAAAATAATACCATGAGATTAAAAAAATCTGAAAATTAATACCCTGGACAGATTTTTTGACTAATTTTAGGAACGAAAAAACAATAATATCTTCTATTAAAACTAGATTAATTCATATTATTCATCTTAATTTTGAGGATATTATGTATTTTATCAGTTAAAAATCAACATAGGGTATTAATTTTCAGAAATTCGTAATCTCAGGGTATTATTTTGCGGAATCCAAACTTCAGGGTTTAAATTGCAGAATATCCAAACATGAGGGTATTTTTTACAATTATCCTTTTTTTAAAAAAAGAAAGTTAACATATTTTAAAATCTCTCTCAAAATTTCTTTTTTTTTTTAAAGAAAGAGAAAGTTAACATATTTTAAAATCTCTCTCAAAATTTTTTTCTATTTCCGTTACAAACTAATTGGTGTTAGTGAAATCTCAGATTCTTTCACTTAAAAGTGTTCAATTTTATAAAAACTTTAGCATCAACAAACAAAAAGAAATTTATTGCCAAAATTTTCAGAACTTAAGAACCTAATTGTCAAAAAATTAACTTAAAGAACTATTTGCCAACTGCGAATGATACAGTGGCCAAATATAACAAAAATCAATTTTATTATACATGTTGTACTTACTCTCTTCATGGTGTCGTTCCTTTGTGGTTGTGTTTGTGTCTTTATTTATTTCGGAAATTTTGCTTCGTTTCATTAATTTTTGCCGTACCCTGCTGGTTACATCTTTGAAGATCGAATTTTGGTTTATTTAACTAGTGACATAGATTGCTTTATTATTTATCTAGAGCAAACCAAAAAAAAAAAAAAAAGATCGTTTTATGATTTTATTTTCTCCTGATGCCATCGATCTCAATTAATAAAGCCATAGAGTTAAGTCACCAGTGCAGAAGAGACCAACATGAACTCTGATTGGTGTGTAAAGGACCAAGCAGAGTCTGATCGTTGCTGATTTCTACCTGCGTGTGTAAAGCAAGTAATAAAATCAAATCATCAAGATCAACATAAAAAGTGGCCCAAAAAAAGAAAAGGAAAAAACAAAAAACAAAAAGAGAGAGGAATCAAACAGAGCAGATGATCAGGGATTAGTAAAAATTGAAATACTTTTAGCACTGATAGTATTGGCTGGCCAGAACATGAGTCGTCATTTTGGAAAAGGTAGAGATTTCTACCAATGAAAAGGAATAACTTGTAGTTAAGATACCCAAAATATAGTCAGGGTTTATCTTAAAACGTGTAAAATATTTCAGGCCTATAAGGCTCTTATTATTATTGTTGTTATTATTATTATTATTAATGTCCCTTAAATTGTATGAAAAAACCAGATGAATGTAATTGTATGTAAACACCAGATGAACATTCTTGAAATTGCTTGCGCACTTGCACTACAGAGTAGAGAATTCAAGTAACACCGTCAACCACGGCAATGCATGGTTTGCACTAGAGAGTAGAGAAGTCAAGTAACACCGTCAACCACGGCAATACATAGCTTTCACTTGGCCGAGACCTTTTTTCCTCTTTCCACAACGACATTCGAAGTGTTGTCTAAACCGAAGGTGTTTGGAAATTACAGTAATTAATCCACAAAATACGCAAATAAATCCATCAATCATTCTTCACAAAAGTATTCGTTACCAGGAATCGAGTCGACCTACGCGTTTTTGGGATTGTAAAAATACTAATTAAATTAGTTAGTATATTTTTGTCGGACGGCTTTGTGTCACTCTGTCAACTTAGAGGACCAAACCTTACAAGCGGACGATACTCCAAAATTAAGTGAAATATCTTAAGCATGGGCAGTCTCTTGCCAAAATAAAAAATTGAAAAGAAAGAAATTTTTCGACACTGCAAAATTAAGTGAAATATCTTAAGCACGGGCAGTCTCTTGCCAAAATTAAAAAAAAATAAAAAGAAAGAAATATTTCAACCTTTTCAACTGTAATATTAAAATAAAACGAAATAAAATAATCTCTAATGCATGTTTCGACTAAAGTTGTGAGAGTTTTACTGCCTAAGGTCCTTTATAAGAAATTTTTGAATCACCCTGCATAGATATGAGAGGCAATTAGTTGACAGTATGCACTAAACACAACGCTGATAATAACTATAATCTCTAATGCAAACCACCAACATTGATAATAACTAGAATTTCTAATGATTAATATTGATAATTACCAAAACATAAAGTAGAATTTAAATAAAACGTCACAATACAATGTATAAAAATAATACTACCCCTATTGTTAATTCTACATTTCTTCCAAGCGTTTATTTCCTAAGTCTCAAAAGTAATATCCACACATAATCTATAATGCAAAATATCAGCATAATTTCTAAGGGTCAATATTGATAATAACCAAAACATAATGTATAATTTGAACAAAATGTCAAAATACAATATATACAAATTCTACCTTGTTTGCAAGCATTCAATTCTTAAGTCTCAAAAGTAATATTCCTTTTGGACAAATTTCCAAGGCTTTCCAGAATATGAATGTACTAAGAGAACTTGATATTTCACAAAACTATTTCAACTCAGCCATTCCACTCTGGTTAGGCAATTCTAAGAATCCAGTACACCTCAATCTTGGGGTGAATAGGTTCAACAACATTGAAGGTGGGCTGTTATCAATTTTAAATAAAATGTGTTTCTTAAGGTCATTGGATTTGTTCCCTTTACTTCTTCGTTTAACTCTTATATAATAAATAATACTAATAGGGAGTTCAAAATCCATACGATCCAATCTAATCTGCTTGCATTGAAACTCTAAAATTCGCACTTCTGCGAATTGGATATATTTTTCATATTGAAAATAATCGATCTAATCAATTCGCACTTAAAATATATATGTTCAAATATTATATATACTTGTATGTAACTTATACTTTTTTTTTTCTAATTCATATATGATGTAAAATCTTTTCTTGGTTGTAATTTAAGGCGTAAAATTTCACTATGCAACCTATCACATATGATTATTACTTTCTTAAATACAAAAACCCAAATTTATGCTCAAAATAGATAATCCCTAACTAAAAGAAATATTTATAGGAAATACCTTTTTTTTTTAGATCAAGTTAAAAAATGGCCTTTTCTAACACCTATTTAATAAACAGTGGTTTTATAATTTCACTTTGTTAAATGGCCATATCTATCTTTTAAAAAACAAATCAATTTTTAAAAACATAAATCAATTTTATAAAAAGAAAACCAATTTATAAAAAATAAGTAAATTGTATAAAAAACAGATCCATATGTTTTGATATATTAAATATGAAAAATGCTATAAATAATTTTCAAAATTTGGCCCTTTTTTAGCGGTATTTAAAAACGACTTGTTTTCAATCAATGATTCAAATTTTGGTTATTTGGCCAAAAACCCAAGAGAAAATCAACATAAAGTCTAATTATAAAGGTTTAGCAATCAGGACCAAGTAATCGATCAAAAATAACCTATTATAAGGGTTTAGTTAAAAGATTTTATGCGAATTAGATTAAATGTGATATAATATACTAAAAAAAATACGGATTAGATTAGATGAGTACCTCTAAATACTAATTAATATTGGTGTACAATACCAATGATGTAATAATTTTATTTATTATAGAGCAATTATAATTAATAAAATGAGTCCTATACAAACCTCACTTGAAAAATAATTATAGCAAATAATGCGTTATAGCATATTCAATAGATAATATATGTTATAACTAAGAGGTGTAACATTGACACAAGGGTCAAATCTTAAGTTGTTTGCACTTGCAAGTTGCACAAGAGAAGTCACTAGCTATCACACCCGTTAACCACGGCAGTGCATCGCTTTCAACTAAGACGACTACTCTCACTAATAATTACACAGAGGGTGTTCGGAAATTTGTCATCCAATGTTTGATCCATAAAACACGTCAAAATATTACAGCCCAGAAAAGAAGGTAGGAAACAGTTTAACTTTGTGAACTAAATGAATGCCACTAAAAATTATTTATTGTATTTTAACCAGATGCGAAGGAAGGGAAAAAGAAAAAAAAAAAGGAAAAACAATAAATAAATAAACTCAGCTTCATCCATTTTGTCCAGTTGGCTAAGAAGATTATGAACGGATGAGAAATCTATCAAAAGCAAGAAGTACGAACGATCTAAAGCACTGAGTCATCAGCAAGTAAACTTGCAGCACTATTATCACAAAAGATTATAGTAAAAATAAAATAAATGAAATAGTCTCTAAAGTATTCGAACTATATTAACTGTCTGGTAACAATTGGATCACCACCTAGATAATTTACAATTTTAAGAAGTTTTGGAAACACCCAGTAAGTAAATATTTAACATAACAGCAAAGAAGGAAGTCAATCTAGCGTGGAGGAAGGGTTAGTTCACATTCGATGTTGTGCGACAGCTAAATGGTCCATTCTAACAGTCTCTTTCGAGTCATAAGCTTCCAACTGACGAAAGAGACATGCAATGAAGCGAGATCAGACGACCTAATTGTTTTTCATTGACCATGGATTCTTTCTTATTTAGTTGGTACTCAGTATAGTAGTAATACCTTACCAATTAATTAAAACTGTGTTTTGCCATTTGAGAGGTTATGCTCAAAGATGGAGAAACTTTTGAGAACTGCTGGACTTTTCCTCGTTTTTCTGACGTTCCTTGAAGGAGTACAGCTTTGTTTCTGCATAAACTCGACATTGGGCTGCATAGAAGGAGAGAGACAAGCTCTGCTAAAGCTGAAACAGAGTTTTCAAGACAGTTCAAGCCGGTTGTCATCTTGGGCCGGTAAAGATTGCTGCAAGTGGGAAGGGGTAAGTTGTGGTGATACTGGACACGTTGTCAAGCTTGATCTCAGCGCATCAAATGGTTCATTGATCACCGACAAATCAGGCCATTCGTACAAATCGTACAATAGTTCGAAGCGAGTATCTGCTCCTGAGTTGATCCTTGTTTGATGGAGTTGAAGCATCTGGTTTACTTGGACCTCAGTGGAAATGACTTTCAAGGTAGTCGTATTCCCAAGTTCCTTGGCTCCTTGAAGCATCTGAGATATCTTGATCTCTCTTATGCCGGATTTGGTGGAATGATTCCCCATCAGCTTGGGAACCTCACTAACTTGCGATATCTTGATCTGAGTTGTCAAGGTTACTTTCTATCTTCTTCTGGTGGATTATATGCTGATAATTTCCCATGGGTTTCAAGTCTTTCGTCTTTGCATCACCTTGACTTGAGCTGCATAGACCTCGGGAAAGCACTTGATGTGATGCAGGTACTGAATACGCTCCCTTCTCTACTACACATAAACTTAGATTCTTGTGGAATCCAACACAGACACTTTCCTCCAGGTTCCTTTAATACCACCTTCCTTGCACGTATTAATTTCCTAAGTCTTGCGTATAATATGCTTAGTGGACCAATTCCCAACGCTCTTCAGAATATGACTGCACTTAGAGAACTTGATCTCTCATATAACTCTTTTAATTCCACGGTTCCACTCTGGTTAGTTAATTCTAAGAATCTGGTCCGCATCAGTCTTAGGTGGAACAGATTTAATTATATTGAAGGTGGGTTATTGTCAATATTGAATAAGGTTTGCTCCTTAAAGTCATTGGATTTGAGTATTAACTACTTCCAAGGTGACGGGGTGTTAGGAAGTAATTATGGAAACTCATCAAGATGCCTCGTATATGATTTAGCTTTCTTGGATTTAAGGGATAATGAAATTGGCGGTCGCATTCCAAATTGGTTTGGGCAACTAAAAGGTCTGAAATACCTCTACATTAATTCTAATTCATTCAATGGTCCAATTCCGTCTTCTCTTAAACTATTGCTAATGTTGAGAGAATTCGATCTTTCAAATAATCAACTAAATGGTACCATTCCACAATCGCTGGGAAAACTTACATCCTTAGAAGAATTGGATCTTTCAGGTAACCAATTGAATGGGATTATCCCACAATCACTGGGGAGAGTGTCAACTTTGAAAGAACTAGATATTTCAAATAATCAATTGGGTGGATCCATTCCTGAGAGTTTTGGACAACTGATAAACTTCAAGGGATTATATATTTTAAATAATCAATTGGATGGATCCATTCCCGAGAGTTTTGGACAATTAGTAAATTTGGAAGAGTTATATATTTCAAATAATCAATTGGATGGATCCATTCCTGAGAGTCTTGGACAACTGGTAAACTTAGAGAAGTTATATATTTCAAATAATCAATTGGGTGGATCTATTCCTGAGAGTCTTGGGCAACTGGTAAACTTGAAGGAGTTAGATATTTCCAATAATCAATTGGATGGATCCATTCCCGAGAGTCTTGGACAATTGGTAAACTTGGAGCAGTTATATATTTCAAATAATCAATTGGGTGGATCTATTCCTGAGAGTCTTGGGCATAATCAATTGGGTGGATCTATTCCTGAGAGTCTTGGGCAACTGGCAAATTTGACGGAGTTAGATATTTTCAATAATCAATTGGGTGGATCTATTCCTGAGAGTCTTGGGCAATTAGTAAACTTGGAGTGGTTATATATTTCAAATAATCAATTGGATGGATCCATTCTCAAGAGTCTTGGACAACTGGTAAACTTGGAGGTGTTGTATATTTCAAATAATCAATTGAGTGGATATATTCCTGAGAGTCTTGGGCAACTGGTAAACTTGGAGAAGTTAGATATTTCTAATAATCAATTGAGTGGATCTATTCCTGAGAGTCTTGGGCAACTGGTGAACTTGGAGGAGTTAGATATTTCTAATAATCAATTTGGTGGATCCATTCCTGAGAGTCTTGGACAACTGGTAAACTTGCAGTGGTTAGATATTTCTTGTAATTCCCTGTGGTTAGATATTTCTTGTAATTCCCTGGAAGGTATGGTTTCTGAAAATCACTTTGCCAACCTTTCAAGGTTAAACTATTTGAGCATCAGTTCCAACCATCTGACGTGGAAGGTGAAACTTGACTGGGTTCCTCCATTTAGTCTCTCTACCCTTAACATGTCATCTTGTGGTATTGGAGCTCTACCCAAGTGGCTTCAAACTCAAAAGGGCATTTCGGAACTAGATTTGTCAAATAATAGTATCGGTGGACGTTTTCCACCGAATGTTTTTGATACTATGCCTGGAATATATAGTATTCTTCTTGGAAACAACCAAATAATTGGTCCAATCCCAAACTCAGTATGCAGATTGAAATCATTACAAGTTCTTGATATTTCCAGTAACAAGTTATCTGGGGAATTACCTCATTGTTGGAAGAAGAAACAACAATTGTCTGTGATAGATCTATCATCCAATAATTTATCAGGTACTATTCCAAGCTCACTTGGACAGCTTCGTTATTTGGTGTGGTTGCAAATGAATGATAATAATCTGAATGGAGATATCCCTCGAGCATTGAGAAGCTGCAAACACTTAGTGCTACTAGATCTTGGCGAGAATAAGATTTCTGGAATTGTACCTCGCTGGATTGGAGTAAACCTTTTGTCTTTACGATTTCTCAGGCTTCGAGAAAACATGTTCAACGGCAGCATTCCTTTACATTTATGTCAACTTTCAGATCTGCAAATCTTAGACCTCGCACTAAACAATTTGTCAGGAAGAATTCCTCAATGCTTCAGCAATCTTACTCGAATGACTTCGAAGGAATCCTTCATTTTACCCTTGGAAAATTTTCTCAACGATACAGAATCGAACAAACGAAGGGTCTCAGTGGTCACGAAAGGATTATCTCTTGATTACTATTCAACAACATTGCGACTTCTCGACACTATGGACCTCTCGAGCAACAAGCTAAATGGATCCATCCCCAAGCAGATATGTGCACTCTCTGGATTGCGTAGTCTGAATTTGTCACGCAATCATTTGTCAGGAAAAATACCCGATAAGATAGGAGGATTGGAGTCAATCGAGTCCCTTGACCTCTCAGACAACCAACTTGTTGGCGCAATTCCACCGAGCATGTCGACTCTGACTTCACTGAGCCATCTTAACTTGTCGTACAACAACTTGTCAGGGAAAATTCCAACCGGCAATCAGCTTCAAACTCTCGATGACCCATCATCAATTTATGCGGGAAACTTTCAACTCTGTGGAGCTCCGCTGCCGAAGAAATGTCCTGGTGATGATGAACAACCACTCCATCCTTCGACGAACACCGGCCATGACAACAAAAATGACGACAAAGATAAGTCAGAAAGAATATTGTTTTACTTTTTCATATTTGCTGGATATGCAACTGGATTCTGGGCGGTTATTGGGACTTTAATCATTAAAAAGGATTGGAGGCTTGCCTATTTCCGTTTTGCCGACGACACGAAAGAACGGATACTTGCGGCAACGGAGGTGAAAGTAGCGAGGCTAAAGAAAATAATGAAGAGGACTAGCAGTGATGAGTGACTGACGAAAGGCTATCAAGTATGTGCTATTTGTGTGTGTGGTGTGTCAATAAAAAGCATTTCTGTTTTTGCTGTGTTCTGTTTTGCTATCTGGGAGGAAATTCCTCTTCTTCTGAACTTGTGTTTGGTTAGCTGCTGTCTTAGTTTATGTTGTGGATGTTTTATTGGTTGTGTCTTTATGAATTTTATGCTACTCAGTTCAGCTATGTAGCTTCAATAAAAGTAATCATGTATTTTGCTGTGTTATTATGATTTATTTCGAATCGTATCATCTTATTACATATTCATTTTGAATAGGTTGTGAAATGTCATAATACATTTCGCAGAAGAAAAAGTGAGATCAGTGAAGGTAGAAAATTGAAATCCTGAAATGTTAAGTGCAAAATTGCGGTGTTTATTAAGTGAAAGTGTCCTTAAGTCTACTAAAAAAATTAAACGAAAATGGAATCATACACGAAGAAAACTATTTAATTGCTTTATCTGTATTCATAATAAAAGTTAAATAGGAAAATAAAAAATGGAAAACAAAAAACCTCTCGAGGACTAGTGCTTACCTTGATTCTCTTAGTAGTGCTTACCTTGATTCTCTTAGTACTTCTTCTACATTAAGTCCACTTTTTTAATTGAACTAATCTTTCTTTAGAGATGTGAAAGTAGAGATGACCATAAGGAGGAGGCATGGTACATGGGTTACTGTCCGCAGGACACACTATCGCTTCCATCATAAACTCTTTTGTTAAACCATTTGCTGGGCAAGCCATGGCCTCAGAACAGAGTTCAGTAGCTTTCTGAGTTATAGGAGGCTGGTCATATAAGACTTTTAAGAGCTTGGCATATTCACCCAAAATCTGTAACATGCAGTCATACACATACTCCATTTTCAACTCCTATTGAATGAATATAATTTTTATCTTTCCAATTTATTATGCCTAAATGACATCAATGAAGAAGCCAGAAAAAGAAAAAAAAGTTCCAAGATCAAAGTTAAATTCACCACTCGAGTTGGTTTCAAGCATATTTGATTCTAGTATTAATTATCTTGCCCCTAGTAAATATTTGCTAGAGCATCCTACTGAAGCTACAAACCTCTTGGAAAAGAGATAAACATAAATTTTGAGAGTTCATGCAAATTTATCATTTCATGGTGTTTTTCGCACTGAAATTGCTGAGCCTAATAACAGAGCACTAGGTTCACTTAGTGAAAAAGTATGATGGGCTATGCAAATTTAGAACCATATGCTAGGATAGGCTAAAATAATCACCTCTTTCTCTTGAGTGTTGCCCCAGTCAACAGCAAACTTAGCAATATAGTCCAAGTAAAACTAGGATTTCCCCACCATCACATGAAAGGAAAAATGTGACTATAAAATCAAAATAAAATAATCTCCGAGGCACTCGAATTGGATTGCCTTTATTAGGTCTTAGAATAGTTTCCACCACATAATAGTTCATGCCCCTAAAACTTGTTCCTGATATATATATATATATATA
>JXTC01000845.1:32105-43950 GCA_002914845.1 Trema orientale
AAAAAAAAAAAAAAAAGTGCACCCAAGTTTATAGCCAAATAAACCAACTTAGTAGTGAATAACTTGGAACTCTGGTTTTTGATCTTATAGCAACACCAACAAATAAAAAAGGGAATGAGTTTGAGCTTGTATCGACCATGACTTATGCATAAATAGGCTAAAATAGATACCTCTTTCTGGTGAGAGTTGCCCCAGTCAACAGCAAACTTAATGGACCTACATTTGTCATCATCCTTAATGGGCCAATAATGTTGCTTTGGTACCAAACCTCGCGTGAAAAAATCGTAGTAACGTGGCTTTACCAGTAACGTAACAGAATCACATGCAAGAATGTATTTCTCACTAACAGACCAAGCAGACCCTTCAATGTAGATCTTATACCTGAATTTCGAACATTACAAATTTGTTTACCAAATAAACAAAAGATACAGTAAAATATTTTCTAGAAAAATAAGAATAAAAATAAATGCAGAGGAAGAGTGAAAATCGAGATGTATTTTACCTATGAATGCATTGGCTTGCCAAATTTGATTGCTTGTACCCTTCGTTTATTTCTCGACCCCAATCCTGCAACGACAAATGAGTGCAACATATTTTAGTGGTCTTTTAGTTGGTATACTAATTAGTTTGGTATGCAAAATAATGATTATCAGCAACTAAAGATTAAGGCCAAGCTAACCAATGGTTAATTACTCAATTAGCGAAAAACAGAGGAGACATTAGAAAAATGCTTAACCTGGGCATAAACGCGAGCATTCCAGTCTTGTTTATCTGAAACGTTACATTTGAGTAGGTCTTGTCTAGTGGCAGCAACAGCTGGGTTTCCTTTCCAGTACGCATAAGGCTCTCTGTCCACCCATTTCGTTCTATTGTTGCCTTCCTTTAAGTCCTTCAACAAATGCACCCATGGCTTTATGTTTATCTCGGACCTATAAAATGGTCATTTTGTTAGACGTGTCATCCAAATACATGCAAAAACTTATTGCATGACACAAATTTATAAAGTCACATTGTAAGAATAATTAATGTGTGATGATGAGTACCAATAATATTTTAAATGACTTTCAAGTTTCCTATCAATATGTGATGCATGCTTAATACTAATGAGCTTCTTAAGATTGATTTTTCTTTTTTAAAATAAAATAAAATAAAAGTATAGATGTCGTACCAACCCCAAAACGACCAGTCAGGGAAAACTATATCAAGCGAGTCATCATCCCCACAATAACGAAATACTGGAGGTGGTGACGTGGCATTGGGCCCACTATATGCTTTGGACAGAACGACCGGCCAGTCAACGCAATCGAACATCAGGTCCAGATCAGGGACTCTGCCAGGGTACCTCCTTAACAACTGTAGGATCCCCCACACCGTAAAAACATCTCTAGTCTGGAACGACTTCTGATACTTCTCCACGTAGGCCTTGCCGTTCACGATCACCAGTCTAAAGTTGGCCGTACGTTTGGCCCTCTCTACCATGTCTCTTGAGATGCCTGTGTGGGCCCAGGGCCTTAGGTCCTCGTGGATCCAACGGAAGTAATCAGGACATGTCGGAGGAGGTGGACGGTCGTGATCTTCTTCCGGGTTGTAGGTAGTGGGATAATTTGAGGGGCATTTTCGTGTGGGGTTGTAAGCAGTGCAGTTCAGTGGGATTTCAATTTTCTGTCTGGGCATTTTGGGGATTTCGCTGTTCTTCTGAGGGTATTTGTAGGATGTTTTGGATAGAATTGGTGCGAGAGTCATACCAGTGATATTCTGACACGAAATACGAGATTAAAGAAAAGTCAACAAAGGTTATTGATACATTTTATGCATACCATATTATTATGTAATAAACATATAGAGCTTAAAGATAAATAAAAATGTTTTTTTTTTTTAAAAAAAAAATCTCTAATTCTAAGCTTTGGTTCCTCGAGGTCCAGAAAAGTCGAACACTTTTTACAAAAAGAATGTGAAAAATAGTTTCTTATAATATTTGTCAACTCAAAGAGAGGAAAATTAAAAAGTGGATTGCTCTTCATAAGCCTTTAATTAACAATTCTATTAAATTCATGCTCAAAAAAATAATGTACATACACGTGATTATTTTTTAGATGTAATATAACTTTCAAAATTGCATACAGCATTTGTTTGCTTTTTATGAATAGATTAAACTGATAATTATTGTGTGTGGGAAAAGCTACTTCAAAAAACACTCAATTAAATTGGCCTTTCAAAAGTAAACATCAAATTGAGATTTTATATTCACAAATTTTGTGCGTATATATATATATATATTTAAGCCAAAAGTGAAAAGTAAATTATATTATTTTGCCTGAAAAAGTGTAAATTATATTAACTTAGCAAATGAGATAATACCGTACGTTATGGGCATTGTGATTTATGAATATGGTTTCACTTTCCTATGTATTAATAAAGCAATTAATAACCTTAGAAAAAGACTACTTTTGAGTCTTTGAGACACGGGACCCACGACCTCCTTATTTTATAACGCCGCAAAACACGTGTCCAGTAATTAGTAATTGAGAAAGTCGTTAACCGACTATCACGGCGTCTATCATGCCTAACTATCTTCTCATTAATTAACGACGTCGCTAATTGCCGTCCTAAATACGAAATTTTCTTTTGACAATGTATTACTCTATTTATTATTGTTTTATGAATCTAAAAACACTCTCAAATAGTCAAATTCACAAGCGAGTAAAATAAGTTTATTAGAATAATAATAATAATAATAATAATAATAATTAAACAATAATTAAATTATGTATTTACTTACAGTCTTATTGAGTAAGCGCATGGACACAAACGCGCCGGCGAAAAGGAAGATCACGACGACAAAGAGAGCAGAGGACTTAGCCGAAGATTTCATTAATGGCCGCCAGATCGTCTCTGTGAAATTACTAGAAAGCCCCTGCTCCCTCATTTCCCCCAACACTAACCCTTTTTTGTACCCTTTTATCTCAGTAATCTGACAGAATGTGTCCGGTTTGTCAGAAACCGAACTCCACAGATTCCATCAAGCAGGCTTAATTATTCTGGGGTTTTCACGAACTGTAATATTCTGATATGTCAAAATTTGCCAATTTCCTGAACTGGGTTTTGTTTGGTTTTGGCTTATTAAATTTGCGGCTCTGTTTTTCGAAAATAAAAATAAAAGTTTAAGCTTGATAGTGGAAGCGTTTTGGATGAGGAGTAGAGGGTGTAATTGAGTAGAAAAAGTTGGTGTATAAAATAATTATATATATTATATAATACTTTTGCGAGGATCCGGCAATTAGATGATTAGATCACCGGGGTAGCTGAGAAAATGACCTGTTTGGAAAGAAAAACTTTATTTTTAGCTGGTAAGTAGAACAAAATTTGG
Organism: Trema orientale; assembly: GCA_002914845.1. Taxonomy (NCBI): domain Eukaryota; kingdom Viridiplantae; phylum Streptophyta; class Magnoliopsida; order Rosales; family Cannabaceae; genus Trema; species Trema orientale. The sequence continues at coordinate 35,473 of JXTC01000845.1, forward strand.
AATGGTATATGAAATCAGCTGAAGAAAAAAAAAAAAAAAAAAGAAGAAGAAGAAGAAGAAAGGTTCTGTGTGGCTTAGGAGCTCAACTCAAAAAGGTAACAGAACGCTATGTAAGAGAGAGAGAGAGAGAGAAATGTTGGTGAGAGCGTAGAAAGAGTACTTTACAGAGGTGGAACCTCGTGACGTAGGGTTCTTTTGTTATGTTATATTTTATTTGTTTTATTTCCCTTTTCTCTATATGTATATATTGATGTTTATACAATAAAGTGTAGAGGATTGAAAAAGGCGTGTAACGTCAAGCAAAAGCATAGGATCAAAGTCTGAAGGGCGTGAAGGGTAGACGGCAGAGAAAGGAGTTTACCTAATAGGTCCGTCTCCCTAGACTGAAGCAGGCATAATAATGTGAACATAAACTCATAAATAAAATGCCAAAAACTAAGAGATCAGTGTCCCCTGTTTCAGCAGTATTTTGCGCTTCGACACATGTTTTTACTAATAGCTCCTTGATACGTGTTTGGTATCTAGCTGTACATTAATAACGTACTTATTTATTTTCTTATTTCAACGAAAAAAACCCCAGTTTCCACCCAAAATATGTAAATTAATGAATTAATTAATTAATTTTTCTGTTGTAGATTTTCAATCCCAACCGACAATCGAGAACCATCCATAAAATTCTGAAAGTCGACGTGAAATAACCCAATAGCCTTGTCCTGTTCTTTATCTGCCTAACAGAGAGACAAAGGTGTATTTTCTCAAGGACACTTCCGCAGAAAGTTTAAAAGTACTTATTGGTGAAAACAAGATACTGTCTTTTTTGTACGATTTGTTTTAGTGCAAAAGAATGTATTTTTACCCGGTTGGTCATTACAGTTTGATTTCTCGTTTCTTTTTTTTTTTTTTTTTTGGAGTACTTGTTATAGTTGTGGAGATATAGTTGGTTATGGCCCAGAGTAATAACCTATATTATAGATCTTTCTACTTTTCTATGCTCTGTAATGATGAGTAGGTATATATATATATATATATGTAGCCGCTAATAAAGAAAATATATGTATATAGAGAAAGTGTTTTCTCTTTGGAGAATTCTAGTGTAGTAGGGATATTTTTGCTCCTACGTAAAGGCAGTTTTTAAACTGCTGGATGAAATCTATGTTTTGAACAATAAAAGTCTACCCAATTTAGTGTACTTGAACATCTAGAGGATTTTTCCTCTACAATCCCATTTGCAGCTCCCCACCAGATCTCATCTTCGCCAATACAACTTAGAAGAAGAATTTTAGATGTCTAGATCTGAGATCTTCTCACGCCATCCAACAAGACAAGATAAAGTTGAAGAAATTTGGTATTTATAAATCAATTAGATAATCATCAAACATGGAATTTAAATTCCTTTGCTATTTTTTTTAATTTATTGATAAATCAGCGCCTTATTAATACCAAGAACAAGCTTATCATTAAAAATTTTTTTTAATAGGAACAACAGCAACCAACAAGATTATCGTAAGAATTTAACAAAAAGAATGATATGAGTTTCTAATTGGGTGATATACATATATATATTTGCTGGTAATGGTTCAAGTGTAATCCGATTTCAATCATATAATTTTGTTTATGGCTACTCGCTTATTCTTTCTTATTTATCTTTTATTTTTATCAAAACTCACTCGCTTAGTCTAAATTCTTCTGAGATATTTTAAACTCCTCAAATTATCAATGATTGCTCACTTGCTTCTGCTTCTCAATCGAATAAGACTGAAAAACTATATGGATAAGCATGACTTAGACAAAGAAAAACTATTAAATGAACATACTTAAATACAAAATCGAGGAAAAAAGAGAATTTCTTTTTTCAGGATAGATGGAATAGAAATTGGCCGAAGACGATGAAGATAGGCTTTTGACTTTTACCATTTTTAATAATTTCTTTTTATTATTTTGTAAACTCAGCTATTGAGTAGTGCTCTGGTGTTATCAGTTCCATATAGAATCAACTTTTCTTTAACTGTTGGATTTTATCTAACGCTTTAAAAGCTGCCCCTACCTTGTAAGTGCGAAAATGGTGCTCCTACACTAGAATTCTCCTTTCTCTTTATTGCTAAGTTATAATAACTTTTGCACGGTAAGCCACATTCATATTCAATATCGCAGATGAGTTTGTTACATTTGAAATCAATTCTTTAACAACTTATTTCTGATATTTTTATATCCATTTTTTCCCGAGTTCGGAATAATATGTAAGACAGTACTTAATTTTGAGATTTTTGGCATAACGTTTATTAAAACTGTTGCTTCACAAGTATAATCACCATCAATGTCAAGTGGGATTTTCAATGACATGAGCCCCATTCAAGGCGTGGAATTTAAATGCTCTTGTCTGATCCAATATTACTATACATACTGCGTGTAGAGCCGGGAGATTCTCCACTAAGAAGTTGAGTCTCTGTCAAAGCATTAGCTTTATGTTTCTTGATTTTTATATATGCTTCAAATGTAGGTCCACTTCGTCTACGCTCTTCTATTTTATAAGTTATAGCATGATAACATCATATGTTTTAGAGGTTTTTTTTTTCATTAATTAGTTTTAGAGGACCACTATTAACAGCAAGAATTAATTATGATAGATTCATTCGGTGCGGAACTACCACGCCTAACACCTTTTCTATTAAATAGTAAGAGAAAATATAATATAAATGTATGGGCAAAAGTACACTAAATTTTTTTTATTATGAAATTTGTACAAAAATTTAATTTAATTAGGATTTGAACCTCTCTGTTACTACACACTCCCGAAATTCCTTAAACCAATTGGCCAAAAGTACACTAATTGTGCTCCAGTTAAGTACATCACTACCCTTAACTGTAAAGAAAAATCTAATATAAACCCCAGTTGCTTCTAATTTTGATTATCTAGTAAAGGTTCAATAAGATGCCTGTTAAGAATTAAGGAACGATAATCGACAAAAAGAATGAAAAACAAGAATACACAGATTTAAGTGGAAAATTCTAATCGGGAAAAAACTACTGGCAGAAGAGGAAATTTCACTATGTCGAAAATAAGGTATAGAAGGTAGAGTTTTACACGGCCAAGCCAAAATATATAGAATCCCTAAAACCCTAAAATACATATGTATACGGACAAAAATTGTACAAACAAGAAAAATGGCCCAATAAAACAGGGCTAGGCCCGATCCCTCTACTTTCACCACAGATCTCAAAATTTCTTCCAATTACAAAAATGCCACATACGCCGCACCGCGAAGATTTCGGGCTGACAAATAGAATTCGGGCCTAAAACTCTAACAGTGTCAAATCATCAACGACACATTAAAAAAAGTTTCAAATCAGCAGGGTCTAAAGGTAGTAGTATTAATTCCCGGTGTCAAGTTTTTCGAAGAACTAACCTTGTAAGTGTCGTATTTCCCTGGTGTCAAGTTTTCAGAAACTTTTTTTTCCCTTATCTTTATGTCGAATGGATTTGTGGTTTTAAAGTTCTTGTCGTTTTGGCAATTGTTGTCGTTATTACAATGTCCCGTTCTACTAACTGTCGTTCTTCTATTGTTTTTCTCGTTTTATAAATTATTCTCGTCTTCTGAAGGTGTTGCCGTACATAATTTCTAGTCGTCTATCAATTACATTAGTCACACTGTCACTGTCGTTTTTGCACTTTTTGCCCCTTTTGTACGATATTCTCGAATTTCACATCTTTATTGTTTTCTACTAAAATTGTCGTTTCTTACGGTGTTGTGTCTGTTCCATTAAGCTGTCTCACTTGAATTTGTCGTTTTTCAGTAATAATGTTGCTTTTAAGTCATGGTCGTTTGGTAGGTGTTGTTGTTCATTGAAAAAAGTTGCCGTTTCCGTTCGATAATGTCGTTCTCATAGTTTGTTTGTCGTTTTATATTTATAAATTAATCCCGATTCTTTCGCAATTTTTTTTCCTATTGGAAATCTTCTTTCCCTTTTATTTCCACTGTATTTTTCTTTGCTCAAGATAAAATTCGGTTCATCCAATAGTACCATAATGCTCAGGTGTTTAGCCTCTTTAAAGCCCTAATGACCAACTGTGTTCGTCGCCTTCAAGAACAATTGAATTGGAGTTCAGTTGCATGCAAGTCTCTTGTGAAGAAGAACCCCCAAAAATGAATATACTACTATCAATCCGATAAGCAGAGATATCTATCTTTGGCTTTGGCCATTACAAACGAAGTTGATGTAAAAGATGGTAAGTGCTTTCCTGGCTTCTACAACACCCTAGACTAACGTGAGGAATAGTGTCAAATAAGGGCCAGGGGTAAAGTTTTCGGGGCTTCAGAGGAGCACAGACTTGAAAAAAAGACACATACAATGGAAATCGTTTCGTCAACAAATTTATATTCATTTGGAAATTCATTTTGACCTTATTATTATTTCCTTGCGAAACAAATATACACATATATTAGTTTGATCCCTTAAAACCATGCCACAATATTTGGTATAAGTTTCTTGTGCAAAAAAAATTAAGTGTCTTAGCATTATCCAAAGACTAATACTCATTTCCCATGTATATAATTTAATTTCTAAACGAAGAATCGAACAACAAAACAAAGATAGTGAACATGGAATTCTGGCATTACAACCAACCGGTTATGTTACTTAGGATTGTATGTGACAAAATGTCCCATTAAGCGAATGAAATTTAAATACCCTGCTTGATCTATGAGCATCATTGTATGTAGAACAACGTAAAGTTTGAGATTCCCAACTTTGCAAATATCTCCGCCAAGGAATTGCTTTTTTCTTGTTACTTTCTGCATCATTTTATAGTTCAAGTCTTAATTAACCTCTTCCTCTAACAAGCTAGCCTCAGGGTACCCAACGAGCAAAAATAGAAACCTTTAAGAATGAGATTATGTTGATATTATCCAGTTCAACAACTTTACCCAGAAAATATATTAAGAAGTTATGGATTTGGACAAAATATTCAAGATATAATAAAAAAACTTACTGGACAAAATCTAACACAAGTCTGTATAATAGCTGCTAAAGTTCTAACTGTGTTTCTTCCAGTAAATTTTCTCTCTCATTTCTATTTCTTTGATTTTATCTTCTTTTGCCCAAAGCAGGGAATTAAGATGAACGCGATTATAAGGAGGAGGCAGTTTGCAGGGACCGCCCGTGACGGGACCCTTCACCAAAGATTCCATCATGAACTCTTTCTCCAACCCTTCTTCAGCAGGGCAAGCCAACAACTCCGGACAGATCTCCACAGCATGCTTAGGAGTGGTAGGCTTGAATCTTAGAAGCTTAGCATATTCATTCAGAACATGAAACATCTAGTCATACACGTAGTCCATCTTCAACGCCTTTTGCATGAAATCACTTGCTGCCTTTCCTATTTCTTGTGCCTGAAGAAACCCATATAAACAATCTATTACAAAAAAAAAAAACCATAATTTAAGAAAATAAAAATACAAAATCCCCATTTGAAGTTAGCTGTTTTTATCTTCTTTAATTATCATCTAATTATATATATCACCTTTATGTTGTGAGATTCACCCCATTCAACGGCAAACTTGATGGATTTGCAAACTTCATCACCCCTTATGGGCCTGTAGTGACGCATAGGCATCAAACTTCGACTGAAGAAATCGTAGAATTGGGGATTCACTAGCAAGGAAAGAGAATCACATGCAAGAATGTACTTCTTACTTACAGACCAAGAATTCCCTTCAATGTAGATCTTATACCTGCATGAATTTACAACTCATATTGAGAAGCTCAAAATCAGGAACAAAAAATAATAAAATAGNTGCTTTTTTCTTGTTACTTTCTGCATCATTTTATAGTTCAAGTCTTAATTAACCTCTTCCTCTAACAAGCTAGCCTCAGGGTACCCAACGAGCAACAATAGAAACCTTTAAGAATGAGATTATGTTGATATTATCCAGTTCAACAACTTTACCCAGAAAATAGATTAAGAAGTTATGGATCTGGACAAAATAGTCAAGATATAATAAAAAAACTTCCTGGACAAAATCTAACACAAGTCTGTATAATAGCTGCTAAAGTTCTAACTGTGTTCCTTCCAGTAAATTTTCTCTCTCATTTCTATTTCTTTGATTTTATCTTCTTTTGCCCAAAGCAGGGAATTAAGATGAACGCGATTATAAGGAGGAGGCAGTTTGCAGGGACCGCCCGTGACGGGACCCTTCACCAAAGATTCCATCATGAACTCTTTCTCCAACCCTTCTTCAGCAGGGCAACCCAACAACTCCGGACAGATCTCCACAGCATGCTTAGGAATGGTAGGCTTGAATCTTAGAAGCTTAGCATATTCATTCAGAACATGAAACATGTAGTCATATACGTAGTCCATCTTCAACGCCTTTTGCATGAAATCACTTGCTGCCTTTCCTATTTCTTGTGCCTGAAGAAACCCATATAAACAATCTATATTACCAAAAAAAAAAAATCCAAAATTTAAGAAAATAAAAATACAAAATCCCCATTTGAAGTTAGCTTTTTTTTATTTTCTTTAATTATCATCTAATTATATATATCACCTTTATGTTGTGAGATTCACCCTATTCAACGGCAAACTTGATGGATTTGCAAACTTCATCACCCCTTATGGGCCAGTAGTGACGCATAGGCATCAAACTTCGACTGAAGAAATCGTAGAATTGGGGATTCACTAGCAGGGAAAGAGAATCACATGCAAGAATGTACTTCTTACTTACGGACCAAGAATTCCCTTCAATGTAGATCTTATACCTGCATGAATTTACAACTCATATTGAGAAGCTCAAAATCAGGAACAAAAAATAATAAAATAGATAAATTAATAGAGATTGCATTCCTTATGATTGCACTGGCTTCCCAAGTTTGTTTCTTTGAATCCGTGATTTCTTTCTTCAGTCAATTCTGAACATTTTTAAAAAACTTCGAGATTCAAATATGTTTAAAAGAAAGAGTAAGACCAGGACACCAACTTTATGTATTAAAACTATACACTAACGGACACAAATAATATTAATTTTAACGGTATAAGTGAATTGGTCATGTCTCACTTTAAAATAATATATGATTCAAAAATCATGGTACATATATAGTATATTGAAATTGGTACGTACTTTTAGCATACATACTCTTCAAAATAAGAAAGAGAAAGAGAGTCAAAAGTCAGTTAACCTTTTGGACAACGTAGTAGATTTTATTCTGAATTAGCAAAAAAGAAAAAATAAAAAAAAATGGTATACAACAGCATAGGCGCGGACGCTCCATTCCTGTTTCTGCTTGTCGGAGAGGTTACACATCATCACTTGTTCGCTGGTATCAGAAACATGTGGATTTCCCTTCCAATAAGCATAAGGTTCACTATCCACCCATCTGCTATTCTCGTTGCCTGCTCGTAGATCTTTCAACAATGCCTTCCATGGCTTTATATTTAGCTCAGGCCTTAGCAAAACAAAAGAATGAAGCTTGCGAATGATATGAGTCGTACTCCTTGAACAATGACAAACATGAATATAGGACTAAAGCTTATTATTTGAAAAGACATCTTTCCAATACAAATTTCACGTTATATATATATATATATATATGGGCACCAATCCACTAGGTATTTTTTTTTTTACCTATGCATAGGTATCAATTTGGCCAATGAAAATTTAACATGCACATTTTTTTATTATAAAAAGTAAGAGAGAGAAAGAGCATTAATGATGCACGTCTTTTCATGCACTTCATTATAGCCGTTGGATCACCATTAGATGATGATCCAACGGTTAAAAAAAAAAATACCTACCCATAGGTAAAAAAAAAAAATACCTATTGGATTGGCAATCTATATATATATACCACCTCTTAGTAGTGGTAAATGAGTAATTTACCAGAGGTATAATGGTAAATATATTGCCGTCTACAAGCGACAAAATTTTTTAAGTCATGGTAAATAAATCATATACCACCTCTTAGTGGTGATAAATGAGTAATTTACTAGGGGTATAATAGTAAATATATTGCCATCTACAAGCGAGAAAATTTTTTAAGTCATGGTAAATAAATCATATACCACCTCTTAGTAGTGGTAAATGAGTAATTTACTAGGGGTATAATTGTAAATATGTTGCCCTCTACAAGCGATAAAATCTTTTAAGTCATAGTAAATAAATCATATAACATCTCTTAATAGTGGTAACTGAGTAATTTACTAAGGGGCCGTTTGGTACAAGGTAATCTCAGTTTTCAGATTAATGGAAATGCTGAAGATGGTGATATGATTGTCTGATATCCAGAATAACTGTGTTTGGTTGCACACAGTAATCTTGTCTATGATTCTTAGGATGTTAGATAACTGTGTTTGGTTGCATATAGGAATGTACTTAAATTAAAATTAAAAAATAATTAAAAAATTAAATTACTTATAAAATAATAAAATTTGTTAGTATGAAATAAAATAATTTGCTATGGTTCCTAGGATGTTGTATTTTTTTT
>JXTC01000845.1:44066-54909 GCA_002914845.1 Trema orientale
AAAAAGGGATATCCACTTAACCATACTCCCAAAAGTGGGGTATTCCTATTCAAAACCCCTCTTACTAAGTAATTATAATTGTATCACTTTAAATTACCAAAAATTAAAAAATTTCGGATGGGCCAATTTTTTTGAAAAGTCTCGGATTGATTTATAAAAATATCACTTTTTAAAATTTACACTTTTGATAAATATTTAGAAAAATATATTTTTTTTTCCAAAATTGGTATTTTTTTTTAAATGGTACTCAAAGTAACTAGTTGGATTACTTAGGGTAACCAATCTAATTTCTTGAGGTAACTTAATTGGTTACTTCAAGTATCTCAACAATTAATAAAAAGTAGTATTTTTCAAAATACTTTCAAAATTGGTATTTTTCTAATTAAAATTCGAGATTTTTCAAAAAATTTTAAAATCCAAGATTTTTCGATCTTTTTCAGTCCCCATTGGCATCTAAACCCCCTATTCCCACTCAATCCCCTTCACCTATCATTATAAGCCAATGGAATTTTCCCCATCAGCATCAGCAGAGCCTGACCCACCATCAAGTCTAGCAGGGCCAACTCCCATTGAATTATAACCAATCAACACCTCCCTTTTGGTTGACCCAACAAAATGGTCACGCCTTTCCTGGAATGAATGCACCTGTAACATTTCCTCCATTTGTTCCCTTTGGAGCAACTGAAGTTACTTGGCAAGCTTCTGCCGTTGGAGGAGAAAATGCATCCACAACTCAACCTCAGGTTCCCAGTTTCTGTTACCCTTTTGGATACTCATTTTCATGCCTTCTAGGTAAACTTGCAAATGGTTATTTACCATGACTTAAAAAATTTTATCGCCTGTAGATGGCATCATATTTACCATTATACCCCTAGTAAATTACTCATTTACCACTATTAAGAGATGGTATTTGATTTATGTACCAAATTTAATAGCATATTTACCATTATATTCCTAATAAATTACTCATTTACCACTATTAAGAGGTAGTATATGATTTATTTACCATAACTTAATAGCATATTTACCATTATATCCCTGGTAAATTATTCATTTACCACTATTAAGAGGTGGTATATGATTTATTTACCATAACTTAATAGCATATTTACCATTATATCCCTAGTAAATTACTCATTTATCACTATTAAGAGGTGGTATATGATTTATTTACTATATCTTAAAAAATTTTATCACTTGTATACGGTAGCATATTAACCATTTTACCCCTGATAAATTACTTATTTACAACTATTAAGAGGTGGCATATGATTTATTTGAAGGTTTTAAAAATAATGAAAAAATTAACTAATAATAAGAGAAGGAATTTCTTTTGCAATTTGGCCAATGGCCAATTGTATGAGTCAAATAAAAATTGATCCCTAGTTGTGTAAGCAAGCGCATTAATAAAGTGCAATGAAAACAGTTCTCATATATGTTACACATTGTGGCCATGAACATATCAGTAAATATAACCATAGCTTCTAATGATGTACTATATTCAAGTGAAAAATATAGTACACAAGATACCGACCATCTCCAAAGCTTGAATCGCATCTAGAACATCCTGCCATCATCGAATTCAATAAATGCATAACCTGGTAGCCTTCTAGCAATCTAGACACTGCACCAATGTCACTAAACATATCACAAACCGACAAATGAATTCATTTTCCCAACCAAGAAAAAAAAAAGAAAAAAGAAAATTTAGCACATTTTTATCACCTGAAAAATAATGATCCAGAGACATAATTACAAATAGATGCTTGGCCAGTTAGCTTAATTCTCAATCTAAACGACAACTATCAACATTCATGTACTTTCTTGAGACCTCGAATCCAAAAAGTCAAATATTATCTGAAAGAGAACAGTAAACAAAAAAAGTTCTCTGTGCATATTCTACCCGAAATTCACGTGTGATAAAATTCAAAATAGCTATAAAATGAGGTCAAACAACGTCAGTTTCAGTGAAAGATCACCTCAATTAGACATTTTATCGAGCATCACTCGTGCCTTTAATCCTCGCACAAGTCGCATACATTTGAGCGAACCTTGTCTCCACAAAAAGGGTTTATACACAATCAAAACTTCATAGCAAACCCATAAACCCCTGTTTCCGAAGCCAATGCCGAAGCTGTCAACGCTGCCTTTAAGATCGCCATAACCTAAATTGCTCCACGACCAATTTCTCCAGATTTGAAGTGAAACCCAAAATTTGAGTAATAATAATAACAATAATAATATCAATCGTTTGATTTCGAATCAAAGGCCCAAATTCTTCTTTGAATTTGAGTCAAAATCCCAAATTACCCAACCCATATCGACCGATTCAAGCTTAATCCCTAGCTCTTTGTCGAGCCAAAAGTTGTCCTTGACGATTTCGCATAGGAAGGATGCGCTTCATCGGCGGCAACACAGTTCCAGCCATCCGATCGCTGGCCAAAACAGTGATATAGATGAGAGAGAGAGAACGGGAGTTTGGAAAGGAAGAGAGGGAAAGTGAAATAGCGGGAAGGACAAAATTAGAATACAAAAATAAATAATAAAAAAAAAGGGTCAAAAATGTCAAAACTTTTAAAAAGGGGCATATACTTACACGGGATGCGAAAAATGGGCATCCCATGTAGTTTCCTCTAGTAAGAGACTAACACTTCTTTAAGACTTTCCTTTAATTAAAAAATAATAATATAGTAGGCTAATACGCCTCTCTAAGTAATATACTAGCCAAAAAAAAATTTAACTTTGGGTATCATTAGGAGGAATATTTTATAAAATTTCTCATAATAATTTACTTTCTATTTTCCTACTACTAATTCCGAGTAAGCTTTTCAGTTGGCAAAATAATAAAAGGTAATAACAAAGAGAGTATAAGTAAGAAATTTACATTCTTACCATCCCCAGAAGGACCGATCCGGGAAAACAACGGACGCTAATTGTTTGTGGCCACGATATCGAAACAAAGGTAGTGGGATCGTAGTGCCGTCCTTGAGAAATATATCCGATTCGGATCTGGGCATATCACCGGAATCGAACATTAGCTCCAAATCAGACACTTTCCCTGGGTACCTTCGTAGCAACTCTAGGAACCCCACACCATAAAAAAATCTCTCGTTTGAAACGCCTGGCTATATCGCTCCACGTAAGCCTTGCCATTGACTACAACCAGCTTGAAGTTTGGGGCCATATAGAAATATGATCAAATTTTGGGCCAAATTTAAGTAAATATCTCTTTGTCAAATGTTATAGCAAAATGTCCAGTATATGTGTTTATATACCAAGTATAAAACTTTATATACCAAGTATAAAAAAGTATATACCTAGTACATTTCAGCACAGTAATTAAAATCGGTAGATATGTTTATCTACCAAGTATAAAAATATATATACCTGGATGTTTAGCTATAAAATTTAAAAAGTGGACATTTACTTAATCAAATTTAAAATATTGGTCATCCACCTAAATTTCTTTAAAAGAGAGGGGTTGTCCCAATATCCAAAGCAAGTATTCGGGACACGTGGAGCTCGATGGTTGGTGGTGATTTTTTGACTCTGTTTCGTGGTTGGTAGAGGGGTAGATCGAGGGGCAGGTTTTTGTGTGGTTGTACGCAGCGTAGTTCAGTGGAGTCTCTGTTGTAATGTGTCGTTTTGGTGTTTTCTGAGGGTGTGTTTTGGTCGTTGGAGTCTGTAATAAAACAAAATAAAAAATTGAAAAAAAAAACATTAAGAAATGAATATTTTTTTGAGAGAAAAAGAATGAAAAATTGAAATGAGTAAATGAATAACTAACAATTGTGTTGAGTAGGAGCGTGGAGATAAGGATGCAATTGACGAACGACAAGAAGAGGAAGAAGATAGCAGAGTATTTTGGGAATGACATCTTCTCTTGTCTAATTGAAAAGAGGTTAAAAAGTGTGAATATGTGATGAAATTATATTTAAATAGATATAAGGAAACAACATATATAATCTTCCCAAAAAATAAAATGAGCATGCATAAGACTACACGCATTTCATCTGGTATAATGCATATACCATATCTAGTTCATTTATAGTACTCTTAATAGACCTAAGATCTAGATATGTGGTGTTTTGGGTTGTTTTTAGTATTTTTTTCTTATTCTAGTGTGGTTGTCTTTCAAATTTTTGTCATTTTTTATTCCAATCTAGAGATGTTGTTTTCTTTTGTTTTGTTTTGTTTTTTTTTTTTGCATGTTTTGTTGATATTCTTCTAGATTTGAAGTTTTTGAGAATCAGATTTGGAAAATACCATATCAAAGATTTTCCTTTGGAATCGCTGAGTTTGGAGGTTTATGGCGCTGAAATTCGTGACTCAAAGGGGATTATTGTGGTATTTACTAATGGACATGTTAGAGTTCGTGACCCGAATTTTATTTGCCCCAGCTCAAAATCTTCGCGATGCGATATATGTGGTATTTTTTGTAATTGGGAGAAATTTTGAGATCTGTGGTGGAAGCAGAGGGATCAGGCCAATAGGCTTATCGGCCCGATCCCGAAGCGATCTTGTCCGTACACATATGTATTTTAGGGTTTTAGGATTCTATATATATTTTAGCTTGGCCGTGTAAAACTCTACCCTTCTGTACCTTATTTTCGACATAATGAAATTTCCTCCTATGCTAGTGGTTTTTCCCCAATTAGAGTTTTCCACTTAAATCTGTGTGTTCTTGTTTTCATTCTTTTATCGATTATCGTTCGTTAATTCTTAACAGGACACCTGGAAGAACAAACTACTGTGGCACCTGATAGATGCTTTAAAAGAATTTTTTCTGTTAGTAGAATGTGGTATATGTAATCATATTCTTTTAATAAAAATATGATAGCCCACACTCTTGTTAGGGTTCGGGGTAATTAAAAATATCTTAAGGGATGTTTCTATTTTTTCTGTAAAAATTTGTACTGTTCTTATAATCAGGCTAGTCATTAATTTAATTCTCTTGAGGAACTTTTTAAAAAAAATAAAATTAAAAATCTGGTTCATATATAGTACAAATGACTATTAAAAAAATACTAATTTTTTAAAAATTAATGTTAGGAAAACACAAATTATTCATAAAATTCACATACATTTAACTTTGTATGTATTTTAAGCCTTATATTTTTTTCAAAGTAAAACCACACCGTTTAAAATACATATTATGTCTGCGTATGAGTTTTATGTGTATCATTTGTATAGTCCTAGAATTAATCTCTTCTTTAACGCAGTATAATATAAGACTACTTATAAGGGGAAAGTGCCTGGACTCAGGTCTCAGTTACGTGATACGTTGAGGAAGGTCAAATGGCTTATATGGTTAGAAATATTGTAGTTTTAACTCTATCGACCACTTGTTGACAACTGCATATGCTCTCGAAAAAAAAAATACAAAACTATTAATTAGTGACATTTTTGTCATTGACACTTAATTATTTTCAGAATCCTAACGACAGATATGTTTTACTGTTTCATTTCTTCCTTGAGATACAAAAAGACTTAAACTTTATGTTTAAAACACATTAATGAGCGATGCATATTGCATAATAGAACTTAGTTTGTGACATGCATATTGTCTATAAAGTACTGACATATTTTCCGAATCCTGTTTTTTATTTTTATTTTTAAAAGAAGAATAAAATTGTGAGATTCATAGCTTTGTATTCGTAATTTTGGAAGATACACAAGAGCTCAAATATAAACTGTAAACAATTGCTCTTATCGTTTAGGTTCTTGATTTAAACTGAACACAGGCTTTTTCGGTCTTCTCCTTTTCTTCTTCAAAACCATATAATTGTAACGAATCTCAGCACCAAAGCCTTTCTTGTAATGCAATTATTACTACTATCATTGTGTTCTGAAAGAAGCCTACACTATTCAATATTTATTTATATACATATATATGGATATATGACACAATAATTCGTTATACTCAATTTTGAAGGGACATAACGCAAGAAAGCTTTGTATGCACTTCCTTTTCTTTATGTCAATCTTACAACTTTCGCAGCTTTTTTTTTTTTTTCAAGAGAATATGTAATTATTTATCATTTGAATATAATATTTCCCACTAGAGTTGTGATCGAGTGCTATGCAATATCTCATGGACGTACACAAATTGATCAAAACATGTGAGAGATTCGATTTATCAGTATTGGTCTATACCCTATACGCCTACTCATGATAAACACGAAAGGGGAGAAGTCTCAGAATTTTCACAAATTGAATGGAGGTCAGATGAAAATCCAGAATCATAATAATTCAATATAATTATGATCGACCAAAACTGTATTAACTCTGAATTAATACATAACTGCAAAAAAAAAAAAAGTCCTAATTAATAAGAAAGAGTATATATATATATATATATATATGGGTATTTTCATCCGGTAAGTATTTTTACCTATGCATAGGTATCAATTTGGCCAATAAAAATTAAGCATGCACATTTTTTTATTGTAAAAAGTAAGAGAGAGAAAGAACATTAATGATGCACGTCTTTTCATGCACTTCATTATAGCCATTAAATCACCATTAGATGNTGAAATGAATGATATATGTTCGATAACTTCTTGTATAATGACGAGTGAGTTCAATTATACGTCATAAATCATAAATACTACTCCAAATTTAAAATGATTATAAATAAATAAATAAATAAAAAATTTGAAATGCGTAAATGGCCCCCAACAGTCCACCACTATGTTGACCAATCATAGGTAGAGAAAAGAAGCTTTTCTTTTTTCTTTAGATATACAGTAGTAACCCAGAGTCTAAGTACTATAGCCTGTCCAAATTGCCACTTACACTCCCAACATCTCTTTGGTCTTAAAATTGATCTTTTCCCTTTCTTGTTCTTTTTTTCTTTAGCTCAGAGCATATTCAGTATGCTTTAGTTCTGTCCTTAAAGCTTTTAATAGTGCTAAAGCATGAAGAGCTTCTTTTCTGCGCAAAGTGCAGGAGAGACAGAAAAACAAAAGCACGAAAAATGGGCTTCACTTGGAAAAATGGGCCCTTAAACTGGTTTGTTTACGTGTCCCTAGTTTGTGTACAAAGCTATAAACTTGTTAAATAACATATCAAACGACATTGACCAAATTGGTCGACGACAAGCTTGGAGAATGGAGGTTACGAGTAATAAAAGTGCCACAACTAATGAGTAAAAGGCCCTACATGTCGTATTATAAAATGGGGGTTTATTGATTATGTCGTAGAAGTGTGAGAACCGTTTAGTTAATAATTCAAGGAAGAGCGTGGCACCTGGGCATTGGGAAATTGTAATTAAAGAGGTAACAGAATGAAGAGAGAGAGAGTAGCTTAAGAAAGTCACGCTTTCCCAATCCACGCGTGAGTACTCTTTCTCATGCTCTCTCTCTCGAATTTCAAAACCCAAAGGCTCCTCTCTTTTTGCTCACTCTATATATAAAGTAATAAAACCTTAACAAAGTTCTATAGCACTGAGGAGAAGAGTCTCTTGTTTGCTTCATTGGTGGATTATATATAAGTAGTTTCTATCTAAACTAATTGGAGAAAACAATGTCTGCCGTAAGTGTTTCTTACTCTTTCTTATACTACAAATAGTTTTTCATATTGAATTGAGATCTTGACAATGCGAGTGTTTTCAGATGGTGGAAGTGAGAGTTCCAAACCTCGACTGTGAGGGTTGTGCTTCGAAGCTAAAGAAAGCTCTTCGAAAGGTCAAAGGTAAGCTTTTTGTATAAAATTCATGGTGCCATTTACCAGGACTTTCTTTCACTTTTTCGTTTTTTGTGTGTACTAATGTTATTAGATGTTAATATCCTTTGGCCTAGAATTCCTTCATTTGTCACTAGAAAAATTGGCTTAGCCATAATGCAACGCTTTAATATGCTCTTGTCAAGTATGCAAAGATATTTAGTGAGCAAAATATGTAGGGAAATATTACATTAGTAAAATATCATGAACTCCTCGAGATTCACAGCCAGAAGCATGAACCTATATTGATGGGCTTTGGCCACTTTAAAGTAAGCCCACTTTGAACCCGTTACATGTTTCAAGCTCCTCGTCCGAGAACATGTTTTGGGGACCAAAAGTCGGTAGGTCTAAGTGGTAAAATGGACTGAAGAGTGGGCTTGAAGGGGGCTTAGCTGGGATGCAAATGTGGATAACGAATAGAGGAAATTTGATTTTTTATGGTAAGTTTTCAAAGAAATAAAGACTTCCGGATTTATTTATAAAAATACTACTTTCAAAAGTATTTAGAAAAATACCCCTTTTTATTAATTGACTAGATGCTTAAGATACCTAGTCATAACTTGATCAGATCAGTTATTTCAAGTAACTGAATTGGTTATCCTAAGTAACCTAACTGATTATCTTGAGTACCATTGAAAATTACTAATTTTGAAAAAAAAATGGTATTTTTTAAATATTTTTAAAGTGTCATTTTCTAATTTTAAGAAGTATATTTTTCTAAATCAACCCAGAATTTTTCAAAAAAATCAGCAATCCGCGATTTTTTAATTTTTGGTACTCTAGACCGCCCAAATGAATATGATAAGGTTGATTTGTTTGTTTCCACAGAAAGTTTAGGGGCTTTTTTTTTTTCCCCCTCCCTTTGAATATGCCTAGTTGGTATGTGACTAGTTGGTACGTGGTTGGCTCATAATTTAGCATGCTTATTGTTGCTTTGGGTTCATGTTCACCCTTGAAGTGCGGGGACTAGGAGAGACCATTATTTAAGCGGCCCACAGTCCCAGTTTCTTACAAAGCTACAATGCATCAAAGACATTTCAGTGTATGTATTGGTATAAGCCCTCTCGTTGACTTTACTTGATGACTTTAATCTTTATTGAGCTTTGTTCTAGAACCATAAAAAGACTAGAAATGTCACAAGAAAGCACAAGTCCATTAGGCTATATAGGTTTAGGACACTTTAATGTAGATTTAGCCGCCAAGCAAAAGGCGTGCAAGTATTTTCTAAATAACATTCACCAATAATTCTATTTAAATAAGTGAAAAACGAATGTGTTATTACTACATAAGTAACATAACCTTTGAATTTTTGCGTGAAAGTGGAAACAAATAAATCAACAAAGAGAGCCCGTCCTCTCTTGTTATTATTATATTCTTAAACTTGTTTATATATGTGACATCTTTAATTTGTTATGTTTAAGGTGCGGAAGAGGTGGAAGTAGAGATGGAGACACAAAAAATAACGGTGAGAGGTTACGCCTTGGAAGAGAAAAAAGTTCTTAAGGCAATAAAGCGAGCTGGGAAAGCAGCCGAGCCATGGCCATTCCCGGGATACTCTCATTTTGCGTCGTTTTACAAGTATCCAACCTATATTGTCAACCATTACTACGATGCTTACAAAAATGGCACCACTAATGGTGTACACACTTTTTTTCATACCCCGGCGGTTTATTCAGTCGCCGTGGCATCCGATGAGGCTATTGCTTCACTCTTTAGTGACGACAATCCTCATGCTTGTACTATTATGTGATTTTTTTTTTCTTTTTGGTCTTATTTTTAATATGTTATTTTTCAGGGGAATATCATTTAATCTAGTTAGGAACTTTGTTCTTTTTCTTTTTTTTTTTTGTAAATACTTTCTGAAGTTGATTGCTTGCTAATTCAGAACATTTTTAATATTGTTTTATAAGTTGTTCCGTAGCATTTTTAAACTGGTGTCCTTGAAGAGAAACAAGAAGACTGAAATGGACGAGTTAAATCTATTTATCTTCATAGTTCTAACTTCCTAAGATAAGATCACTCGTATACGCAACAAATTAAATCTGTTTTGAAAGTAGTCATATTTGACTTTCTGACCAAAAATACCGAATGTAAAACGCTAATTGGTAAAATCTTATGCGTGGCGCTTTTATTTTTCTATGTCGACTTCATACACACATACACGCCAAGGATGAATTGTCTACTTCGTAAAAAAGTGGGAGTCACGTGCATTTCAATACGCGAAATAAAATAAGTCAAACAACCCTATTTGTGAAGGGAAAAGAAAAATGAAGAAGTTCCCTTTCAATAGTTGAAATAATAGAAGTCAAACAACCCTTTTGTGAAAGAAAAAATAAAAAAAAAATGAAGAAGAAGGAAAAAAATGTATTCTATGATATTCTTGGACTCCATCCTTGATTTCAATGTATGTGGTTTCATGCCGTTTGGGCCGAAATATGTTAGGAAAACCAGTAGTTAGAGATGCTGTTCATATGACCATTACATCATACTTCTGTTCCCCTCATCCAACTACCATTTCCAATTCATTAAAAATATATTTAAATTGGTAAGTAGCTATTATTTATGATGGCCTTCGAAGTTCGAATCATATTATGGTTTAACATACAACATCATCACTTAGTCGGAAAATTACAAACATATTACTTAGATTTAGGTGAAATGCCTGATTTTTCTCTATGATTTTCATAAATAGCAAAAAATATTCTTTGGATTAACAAACCGGTAGAAATTTAACTGTTCTGTATAATTTGGTCAAAATTGATATATAAAAAGACAAAATTATCTTCACTCTAAATTTGTAGTCAAACAAAAACTAACTAGAGAAAGCAAAAAAGACAAATAAAAGAAATAAGAATATTTTATGGAGAAAAGTCTTATGCATCTAAAAACATATTTATTTTAGTTAATTAATGATTTTTGGCCTAGGGTATCTTGTTTTTTACTTTAAGTAAAAAATAATAATGTTAGATAGAAGACTGAAATATGTATCAATAGGATAAATTATGCATTTTTCATAAATTTAAGGATATTTGTAATATATTTTGAATTAATTTTCCATGTTTGATTTCTAGTATCCTTAATAAAATACGAATCATCACTCTATGACTCCAATTTTCCT
>JXTC01000846.1:0-10978 GCA_002914845.1 Trema orientale
TGTAAACCTTAAAACCTCAAGTGGGCCTGGTTATTAATTTGAGATCGAACTTGTGACTAACTAATAAATAAATTGTATGCTCTATCTGATGTAGTATTAAAGTTTTTTTTTTTTTTTTAAATTTAAGTTTTAGACAATATGTATTCTTCTTTCATTTTATAGTGTGGTGTGTGCCTTAAAATAATATGATAAAGGGTATAATATTAATTTTATAGATTTTTTTTAAGTCTTTAACCAGTCTAAAGTAGCAAATAATATGATAATTCAAATAGAAAATATTTATTTTGAATTTTTAATAATACAAAGGACTTTTTCTCACTTTTTAAAACAAATGCTATTTTAGTGATAATTTTCTTTAAATAAAAAGTACTTATTTTATACTTCTAATAATGTAAAGTTTTTTTTTTTAACACTTTCTTAAAACAGAGAGTATTTTAGTAATAATTTCCATATATATCTATGCTACTATAATAAGCACGGATGATCATTTTAAAGTTTTTTACTTACTTCAACCTATTGATCTTAGCCGTTTATTCTTCTCTTGATCTAAGGCTTCAAGAGAGGCCACACATAAGTTTCTTTAGTTCAACCTATTAACAGACCGAATTATAAACTTTCAATATCACGTGTTCCTCCCTTAAACATGTCCATGCCCATTTATCTATCTTTCATTCTACTTTCTCATGGCTCATCACCAGAGAGAATAGAAAGCCCAATTTGGTGAACAACCCCATTCGAGTTCAAATAATAGACGAAAGATGACAGAATTTTCGTTCTAAGATCAATTTCATTCTTCTTTTTCTTTAATGTCTACTATCCTATCCGATCATTAAATTTGTTCTAAAACATTTTGTTTGTTTATTTTTTTTTTCTTAGGTAATGATTAAAGATTTCGTGCGTTCCTGGTGAGGGGAGGCACTGTTGATGGTCCATAAGAGGTATTCATAACCGTTATGAGATTATGTTCGTGGGATTAATGTTTTTTTTCTCTTTCCAATGTGAAAATAGCTGTGAAATGCTATTGTCTGCGTTATGGTATTGAGCATTATTGTGGTTATTGCTTTTTTGTTTTATTGTTGAGCTCATTTTTAGTCTTCCTACTCCGTAACAAGATCAAGTAATTATCTCCAATATGATTATTGTACTTTTGAAGTTCGATAGGCTTGAGTGAGGAAAGTAGATTGCACTCAAAGTGTTTGATAGAATTCATGAATGAGCTTTCATTAGCTTAAAATGAACTTTTAATGAACCATTTTAGAATGGGGGCATATTACAAGTTTGAGAGAAGAAAGAAAATGAATACAAATAACAAGAAAATGCTAACAATTTTGAATTTTTTAGAAATTTCTTATGGTACTGGTTTTTGCTTTTTTTTTTTTTATTTGTATTTATTTTCCGTAAGTTTTCTCGTTTGAGCTTTATATTTTAAATTCTTAGTTTGTACCTTCATTATTTCGGTATAGTTTCTTTCTCTTGGGGGCGTTAGTGCCTTCCTTTTGGGTGTTCTTATCTCTCCTTTTCAATGATATTTCCTCTAAGCAACGGAACTGAAGAATCATAGGAAGAAGAATAGAAAGAAAAAGCATTTACTGCTGTTCATTATTCTTTAGATGAAATACAGAAGTATTAACTCATATACTAGACAAGAAATATATTTGGAAAAAAAAAAAAAACAACCATCAGATTAAGATTGACAAGAGTTTAGTTTGTTATGCAATGAAACCATGGGAAAAAAAAGAAAGAAATTAATATTGGATATATATCACTTAATGCGCATGATTCATATTTGATTATTGTAACATAAATACATCATTATGAATGGGTGTATGATATGGAATAGACATTTGCTATCTCGTAGCATTGGTAAAAGATAAGTCTTCTTTTTCTTTTCACAAGAGAAAATTCTAATGGACCATTGTCATTTTTTGTTCTATTGTTTACTTAGTCGTAAAATTCCTTCCAACATTTGTAATATCTTACTTTTGTACCTCTTCTATTTCACTTGATGTTTGTGTTATTTCAGCTTAGGTTTTAGTTTACGTAAGCACTAAATTGCTAATCTTCTTCTCTGGTTAGGGAAAGAGTGTGTGATATTTTATTATTCTTTGCCGCAGAAACTAAGGAACTATTTACTTTATGTGGTATTGTTAACTCTCTATATGTTATCCCTATGCACGTGTAATTGTGTGTATCATGCTATTTTTTGGCCAAGCTATTAATGTTAATACTCATATCACTTATTGCTCAATATATTTCAACTACTGGGAACTTTTAGTCTTTAAAGTTCTTATTCTATATTTTCTTGTCTTGTTGTCTTTCTTTTTTCTTTTCAGAAAAATGGATCAGAAACGGGAAATTTTATTGAGTAAATTAAATTGCAGCAATTTTTTTTTTCCAAGTTTCTTTGTTTCATCGTAACTATATAAAAAGATAATGTATCACTTTAACTATTGCATACCTTTATTTGGATAATTTAGTTATTGAAATGTATTTGTACATTATAATCAAGATATTTGGCATAATACTCCATTGTTAGAATATTAGTATTATACAGTGTGTAATGCAACTCAAGAAAGCACCTTGCAGTTAATTGTTATTTTAAATGCAACATCATGATAAGAAAATTATACCTTATATGTCATAGGAACATGTCATATTTTAAGGCTTCAATTTATCATGAACCACTTTGTCTTGGACTCTGTAAATACACACACAATAAAATATCATAGGATACAAACACACATAATCCAATCTGTGAGTGAATGTAGTGGGTGGTTATACTTTAAATCTGTCTGTGAGTGAATGCATCCGTGTACTTGTAATTTAAATACGTGTGGCTTCTTCAGACTTCAGCCCATATTTTGGTAGTTTCATACAAGGTGTTTTTTTTACTGACAACATGTCAACATGTTTGAGATTTATGCTTAGAACGAAAACAGAGGGAAGAGAGGCAGGCTTTGCAGAGAGAATTTTGGCTCAATCCACTGTGGTGCTATTTCTTTCTGAAGTAGTTTTCTTTCTTCTATTTGCTATTCATTCTTAATATTTATTCTTCGCTCTTGCATATTTTTGTACAACTCAATACATATTAAAGAGGACCAAAAGTTTAAGTTAATTTCTGTTTTCATTTTTTTTAAAAAAAAGTTACTTATTATTTGTATATACTTCACTGTCTCCTTGTAGTGTGTAAAGTTGAAGTATTGGTTGATGAAGTTCGGTCTCTACTGCTACCAAGTTACTAACTTTTCGTATTTTTCAATTGGACAAAATCAAGAACGGAAAAACACTATCAATTCATAATGAATACATGGTACTTAACTTTTGATAGACAAGCACATCATATGCTTCAAGCGAGTCTACTGTTACAGGCTTACAGCAACCAATTCTGATATTAGTCTTTTTAATGAAAGTTAAAATGACTCTAGAAGTTTGTGTTTCATTACAATTGTAATAGTTGACTCGTACTCGTGTATTTATTTTGTCTACATAGTAAAGCCTAGGCTCTAAGGAGGCTTTCTGCTACTTTATTTTAATATATGTTGTAAGCAGGCCTTTTTTCTTTTCCCCTAGATTATTTTTCAAGACAACTAGATGAGAATATCTTGGTAATGTGGTTGAGCACTGAACTTATTACAATTGTTACAAAAAGTGAATTTTAAAAGCCATTAAATATTGCACAAAGGAAACATTGTGAATGAAAGTAAAAGTGCATTAAAACCCAGATAGAATCATTGTGATAACATTTTTTTTTCTTTTCTTTTTAAAATGTTTTGGTCTTACCTTGTGTCAACCCTCTCAACATATAATTACAAAACAATCATCTTATAGCTAGCAATAATGTTTTAGCATAATACGTGGTATCAATACTGAATAAGTAATTGGATGTAATATAACCACCATACAGAGTCACGTGCCAAGGCACGTGCTCACACTAGTGTGTATATATATATATATATATATATATATATTTATGAAATAGTTTATGATTAGACCAAAACCACAGCGATGGCCGGTGCTCATTTTTTCCCCCCTCTGTTCAACACGTATCAGTACTTCTCATGCAGATCAAACGTAAAGTATACCAGCAGCTTCATCTGGCTGCATCAAGTTCTCATGCGCCAATCATCGTGAAATTGACTAGCTTTGATATTCGTTAACTAATTTGTAAAATCTCTTACTTTTTTTATATATAAATTATAATACTTTTATGAAAGATAGAACCCACAATTAATTTCATTGAAATAACCCACTATCCTTTGTTTTCTTTTCCTCCGACAATCCATCTTCCACCCTATCTCCCTTTGTTTTCTTCTTCTTTTTTCTTTTTCTTTTCTATTTCTATTTTTTTCTTCTCTCTCTCTCTCTCACTGACGCATCTCCTTCACTCTCTTTTTCTTTATTTTTCTTTCTTCTATTCTTTTTCTTCAACCTTCATCGCCACCTCTCTTTTACCAAAAACCACCACTACCCAGCTCAGAGACTTGGCCACGTGGATGCGAGAGGGAGTGGGAGCTTGTGAGGAGTGCCATTTCGCCAACACTTGCCAAGACTCGGGCCGTTTCCGGCTAACTCACATCCTATCATCGGTGAAGGACGATGGCCCAGGGCCCCTATGATGGCCTCCAATCATTTTCTGGCAAATAACGGCTTCGGTAAGCGATTTTCCAATTTTTGGCAATTTTTCAAATTAATTATTGACATTGTTGTAATTTAGTTTTGAAAAGTTAGTATTATTGTAAGTATTCTAGAATAGACTTGGTATAAATATATGTCGTGAGAAGACGAGATCAACATATTTGAAAATAAAATCTGGGCTTGAGCCCAATTCTGAAGGAGAAGTAATATTCGCATAAATAACTCGATAGAGTTATAAGTAAATATAAAAAGCTGATAATTTTGTAAGTTAGATTCAAAAAAATGGTATTTTTTAAAATCTGACATAATGTTAGGCTGTAGTCCTGATATTACTGATAATGGGTATTGGGCCAAAGGTGGAAAAGTTGGTATTTTTATAAATAAATCTAGAAAGTTTTTGAATTCGTAATCCGATCAAAAAAGAAATGGTACTTTTGCAATCTTGAAAAGTGATTGGGCCGGTTGGGCCTCAGGCTGGAGGAGTAAAATTGAGAGAAGTGGCATTTTTGAAAATATTTCTAAAAATATGGTATTTTTATAAATAATCAGCAAAGTTGCTTTTTACAAATATTTTCTAAAATTGATATTTTCGTAACTTTCAGAATTAGGCCCAAATTAAGGCTCGGAACCTCAAAACGAAGTTCCGACTTCAAATTTGGATTTAACGAGGTTGAGAAACGAGTTTTGATATATGACATCGATATGTTTTGAAGTGACACGAATTCTTTTCAGTACATTGGCCATCTTCAGCCAATTTTCCATGTTTGCGAGTACCAAATTTACCAATAGTCCCTACAAGAACATTGCCCGTCACTGAAACGATGTAGACACTTAAAGTCGCTAAGGTATATCTCGCACTCATAGGCCTTGGAGATATACTTTGCTGTCTCATGGCAGTCTCTACACATTCTCAGGTTTTTAACTATTCTGATAGCTTTTATGGTGATACAGTGGATTGCT
This sequence comes from Trema orientale, assembly GCA_002914845.1. NCBI lineage: Eukaryota > Viridiplantae > Streptophyta > Magnoliopsida > Rosales > Cannabaceae > Trema > Trema orientale. The sequence goes on from JXTC01000846.1 coordinate 5,596, forward strand.
GGCCATATTATAGTAAATCCCAGAATAAGGCCAAGTGGAGTTTTTAATGTATGATTTGATTAATCCTTAGATGCATGGTTATTATGAGCTGTTATATATTGTACATACTATATGATCACACATATGAGTTCCATTATTACATCGTGATAGTTTAGATCACTGGCGAGTTGCTGCAGTGCTAGGTAAGAGACCTAGGCCCCTGCACAAGTTCTGCTGATATGCCTCTAGGTAGTGTCAGGATGTTCGGTATCTCTAATAAAGAAGTATTACAGGACCGTGATGGGAGGATGAGAACTCACTCATATATCTGGTTGATTTATGATATGTATAATTATGTGGTATTGATAGTGGTGGCAATTTGGGTTACGACACGACGACACGACACGATTTTTTACGGGTTAGGGTCAAAGAAAAAGGGTGCGGGTCGAAATCAGGTCGACTCGCATAACACGAATAAAAAAAACGGGTCGGGTTCGGGTCAACCCGCTTGACCCAAACTTGACCCGTTTGACCTGCCAAAAAAATATATACATAATTAAATAATAAAAATATTTTTATTTAATTTGTTTATGACTATTATTATAAATATATTGTTTAGGATAATAAGTTAGTATTTATATTTATAAATTACTCATAATTTATTTATTTTGAAATAAGACAATAATAGACTTAGAAAAGAAAAATATAAAGAGAAAAATTTGAATCATAGCGGGTTGGCGGGTCAAAATCGGGTTGTGGGTTAGATGTTATTCACCAATACAGGTTGCGCGGGTCGGGTTCGGGTCAACTCGATTTATGTGCGAGTTGGGTTAGTGCTGACGTTTTTCTTACACGACGGGTCACGGGTCAGGTTCAGGTTGACATAATTTGTGTATAAATTAGACTTCAACCCAATACGAACCCGATCCGCCGATACGAATTGCCACCCCTTGGTATTGATTTTGGTTTGAATATGTGATTATTCTTGATCAATTATTTTGTAAATTTGGTTTATAAAATGAATTTGGAAAATGTACTAACCGTACAAGATTGAAAAAAAATTACATTTATTCAAAAAAGTAATTGAATTTCTACTAAGCATGCAAATGCTCACCCCCCCTCTTATTCTTCTCCTTCTAGGATTACAAGGGCGAGATAGACCTTTGGTTGACTAGTGCAATATTATAGTTGTTCTTCACAATCATGTCCATTCCTTTGGGTTCATATCTCAATGTACATCTTTTTCTTCAATGATTATATAGCTATGTTTAAATATACTTACAAGTAGATATATGAGAGGATTTTAAATCACGATTATTAATTTTTGTGATTAGAGGACGTTTTGAAAATTGTAAAAAGACAACTAAAATTTCAAATGTTCGACCTTTGTGGCACCATACTTAATGAGTGATTTTCAAAGTGTAAAATTTAACTTATAAATGATTTTACAAATTTTTCTAAGATTATCATTTTCTTATATTAATTGTCGTCTTGAAAGATGTATTAAAAAAAAAATTAAACTCTCACATTGTTTTATAAAAACAAATTTACTAATTTAAAATTTATAAAATTATCTTTCTGCTACTTACCCGAATTTGGGTCGTGATATAATTAATCGAGTAAGAAAGCTAATTATATAATATACGTATAGATACATATATGCAAAAACATGCAGAAAAGATGAGATCAGTTTTAATTCTGTTCGAAAAGATGAGATAACTTTAGATTCCTTGAGGATTAGTGTTGTTTTGAAAAGGGCGCTTTATACGTACACCTGTCTTTTGGCTTCTTCCTCCGGGTTGACAGAAAGTTAACACAATTAACGGTACCTCTTGCTGCTTGTGGTGGTATCTTAAAAAATAATCGGGGTTTTTGTCAAAGGTTTCACAGTACTCCTTTAATTGAAATTATATTGGTTGTGGAAGCAAGCTGTAAACATCTGATCATGATCTCATGCTTGGTCACTTGGTTGTCATAAGCTGTACTATAGAGTACAGTGAGATTCTTTGGTGGTTGTTAATAGTCTTAAGGCTTATATTTCTAATGTCATTGGTTCTCAATGATTGGAGAAGGATTTTTGTCTTTATCTAAGAGAATTCTTCTGGAATATCATATTTCTCACCTACACATGCAGGAGAGTGGCAGATAAATTGGCTTTCCTTAGAAGTTCCTAATCATCGGACTATGCGTGGGGTGGAATGTTTCTCTTTTCCTTTTTCCTTCACTTAACCATAGATTTTCTTCACTGGCTATGTTCCTTCCTTTATTTTTTTTCCCTAATTTTTGGGTTCTTTTCAAAATAGACCATTTCAAAAGTAAGTTTCAATAAAAGGTTAATATTTTTATTTTCTTTTACAAAAATTTTTTGTCAACAATATTTGACCATGCTCAATACCATACCCAACTATGCAAAAATGCTATTTCATAAAGAGTTTTTAGAAAGGATATTTCATAAAGAGTTTTAAATCATAAGGTTTTTACAAAATGTTACTCTCCGAGGTCTGTTTACCTAATTTCAAGATAGGGCTACATATCAAGACAAAATATCTAGAATAAAATAATTAGATTGATGTAACAACATATAGCTTGTTAGAATTTAATGAATACATTCTATTGTAATTTCCATTCATTAACTGCTTCTTAAGAATTCACATCATTCAAGTCATAAATCTAGAAAGAATATTACGCCTCCTTGTCACTTAGAGTTGCATTTCATTAAATAAAAAATACAATAAATAAGACTTAAGCCTTTACACCTTGTTTAGTAAGCATGATTATTGTATTAGATTGGACTACACTCGTACTTATAAATAGGTTATTTTATAGGAAGCGGCTATAGCAGGAGCGCTCTTACGTAAGGCCCCTGTGTATACAGCGTTTGATGAGAATCTGTGGAGAATCTGTGGAGAATCTGTTTATATACAGATTCCCATCAAACGGTGTATAAATAGGACCTTACGTAGGGACGCCGCTACTGTAGACGCGCCCTATTTTATATTAGTAGTACTATTATGTTGGCGGGCATTGTGATTAAAAAATGAGATTAAATAAAAAATTAAAGAATAGAAATAGGCATTATTTGGAAATATGTAGTACATAAAATATATAAAATTAATTATATGGTACCTACATAATTAAGATAATAAGTAGTAAAAACAATGTAGGGCACCTACATGAAATTGTGATGGAGTCAATAAAGAAGTTATTAAGTGGGAATCATATTTTGTGAAACATTGACCGTGGATCGAATTATTCTAATCCTTGTTATAAAGGATAGCTTTGGTTTACGAAAACTAAAGCCGTGACTCATTTGATAGACATGATTAAACTGGATTATTACATATAGGTTTGGAATATTGTATTGGATTGTATTAGTAGTAGAGAATTATTTGGTATGATGAGGGATTAAAGGATGAGACTAAATAAAAAAATTATAAAAAATAATATGGAGCCACGTTATCTAGGGAGGGGTAAAAAAAAAAAAAGCATATGAAAACGATATAGGTTCCACTTGTATTGGGAGGATAAGAAAGAAAAAGTAACCAAGTAATATGTATGGTCCAAATTTTAGCTCAATACAATATTGTCCTATTTCAACTCATCTTCCATTTACGTGAAAATAGTCCCCCACCAAGGTTACAATTTTAGCTCAACACAATATTGTTCCCTTTGTTAGGGAATAACCTCCCCAATAAATACACAATAGTGGAAGCGATAAAATAAATGTAAAAATAACGCCGAAATAAAAATAAACAGGACACACACAAAATTAGCGTAGTTCACCAAATTGGCTACGTCCACGGAGCTGCTGCAGATCTTCACTATTGGGAGAAAAAGAAATTTTTACAAGTGTTTACAAACATTCACTCAGCACTCCTCACACCCAGACCCCGAATACACCCAAGAGAAAAACTGTATTTTTCTCTAACTCTCAAAGAATAAAATCTCACAATTTTACNTCTCCCACTTGAAGACTGATTTCAATCATGTCTTCACATTTGATCAATGCAACAGCTCATCTCCTCATCGTTACTCTTGCAAGCTAACTGAAGCCGAACATAGCTTCAGTTTATCAATGGTCACTGTCTTCGTTAACATATCAGCAGGATTCTGACTACCATGAATCTTCTCAAGAGCTATGACTCTATCTTCCAAAGCTGAGCGTATGAAATAGTACCGAACCTGTATATGCTTTGTCCGAGCATGATAAACAGGGTTCTTTGCCAGATGAATAGCGCTTTGACTGTCACAATGCAAAGTGCTCTTCCCATAATTCTGACCCAGTTCCTCTAGGAAACTTTGCAACCATATCAATTCCTTGCTTGCTTCTGTCATAGCAACATACTCAGCTTCAGTAGTAGAGAGTGCAATGATCTTTTGTAATCTTGAGACCCAGCTGACTGCTGTACCACCTAACGTGAATACATATCCAGTAGTACTCTTCCTGCCGTCTATATCACCAGCCATGTCAGCATCCACATAGCCTTGTAAACCTAGATCTGGCTTTCTAAAGCATAGTGCCATATTACTAGTACCTCTCAAGTATCTGAGAATCCACTTCACCGCTTCCCAGTGTTGTTTTCCCAGATTGCTCATGTATCGGCTCACAACTCCCACTGCATGTGCTATATCCGGTCTGGTACATACCATGGCATACATGAGGCTGCCAATAGCAAAGAATAAGGCACTTTGACCATATGAGCTCGCTCTTGCTCTGTTGAGGGTGACTGCTCCATGGTTAGTTTGAAGTGACTAGTCAAAGGAGTACTTACAGGCTTTGCACTATCCATGTTGAATCTGCTAAGCACCTTCTTCACATACTCCTCTTGAGATAGCTTCAAACTCCCATTCACCCTATCTCTAGAAACCCACATCCCAAGGATTTGCTTTACAGCTCCCAAATCCTTCATAGAAAACTCCATTGACAATTCTCTCTTGAGCTTATCAATTTCCTCCATATTAGCTCCAGCAATCAACATATCATCTACATATAAAAGTAGAATAATATAAGAATTGTCAAACCTCTTCACGTAATAGCAGTGGTCAGCCTGGCACCGCAAGTAACCATTGTTACTCATAAATGCATCGAACTTCTTGTACCACTGTCTTGGAGCCTGTTTCAGGCCATACAGTCTCTTCTGAAGTTTACACACCATTCTCTCCTTCCCTCGTACTTCAAAACTTTGTGGCTGTTTCATGTAAATTTCTTCCTCCAGGTCACCATGAAGAAATGCCGTCTTGACATCTAATTGCTCTAGATGCAAGTCTTCTTTAGCCACCAACCCAAGTACTATTCTGATAGTGGTCAATTTGACCACTGGAGAGAAAATCTCGGTGTAGTCGATGCCTTCCTTCTGTTGAAAGCCTTTGACAACAAGTCTGCCTTTGTACCGCTTGCTACCAT